>CATKHJ010037905.1:0-27143 GCA_949750685.1 Vernicia montana | reverse complement strand
ATTATCTTGAACGTGCATTCAGGCTAAAATCACAAAATCTCCACTGTTCACACAGAGAGCTTTTGAACGTGCGTTCACCTTAGTTGAACGAGCGTTCATCCCCAATTTCCTGAAATTCACTATTTACACAGAGAGCTGTTGAACGAGCGTTCAACAATTTGAACGTGCGTTTAACCCTGTTTTTCTCAAATTTCTCTACATTCAACTTATTAGGACACTTCAATTATCCTCCATACTTATCATATTATCATTGTACTCTATCTATGGAGAAGGTCGAAGACCAAAGACGAAGGTCGAAGGTCGAAGATCAAGGGCGAAGACCAAAGGCGAAGACCAAGGGCGAACGTGTGTTCAACCCTGTTCTCTCCATTTTCTCCTCTTTTAACTTGTTTAAACACTTGTAACTCATTCAAATCATCAATTAGAAGTTAATACATGAATGTTCGGGGTATTATAGAATTCTTCTTATACTACTAGAAGTATTGTTCCAACTGTAGTGGATCAGCAACAAACAAGCAGTAACAATGTTTTATGGGATCCTTCGAAGGAGTTATGTATAGGCATGGTGTTTGAATCAAGGAATGTTGTGAAAGCAGCTGCAAAAATATATTCAATGAGTGTGTGTCGTCAGTTTCACAGTTTAGATACCAAAGAAAATAGAATCGTACTAATTTGCAATAGTCGAAGTGATTATGAATGGAAATTGCATGCTACTGCAAAGAAGTCCAGATTTTTTTAGGAGATCAACATATATAACGGTCCTCACACGTGTAGTGCTCCTGCAGAAACACAAAATCATAGAAATTATGACTCATTTTTAATATCAGGATACATTGCAAGTATGTTGGAAGAGCAACTTGGTACAAAAGTGAGGACGTTAATGGAAAATTTGTGTGATCGATTTGGTATCCAAACAAGTTATAAGAAAGTATGGACAGGGAAGCAAAAAGCAATCGCTAGTATTTACAGGGATTGGGATGATTCATACAAACAACTAGGTGTATTCATGCATGCTGCAGTTACCATTAATGTTGGATATTTAATGTGAGGAGCATGTTATGAATAATCGAGTTGTTCCAAACGCTCAGCAATTTAAGAGAATGTTATGGGCATACAACATCGACACAATGTCATGACTACTAATTATGTTGAATCGCTGAATTCATTGTTTAAGGAATTCAGGGCTTTGCCCAATACAACTATGATGAATAAGATTTTTTGTACTTAGTTGATAAATTTCAAGAACAACGGTCAAAATATCTTGATCAAATTGCTAAAAAATTACCTTTGGACACCTGTTTGCATCGAGACACTAAAGCATCGAATTGATAAAGCCAATGGCCATCAAGTTAAAGTGTTTGATAAAGAAAAACATGTGTTCTCAATAAAGACTGCAAAGAACCATACTACTAGAAAGGGGGGCAACACTCAAATAGTGAAGCTTAAGAGCGAACATGCATATATGGAAAGTTTCAACAAAGTAATATACCATGTTCACATGCCATTGCATCTTGTATGGTTGCCAATTTGGATTATAGGAAATACATTGCACCATACTATGCTTTCCAAAATACACTTAAATATTAGACTACTGCATTCATACCTCTTGGTGACAAAGATTATTGGCCGGAGTGTAATGATTTACCCATAGTGCCCAATCCAGAATGGAAGCGGAAGAAAGGCAGACCAAAAACAAAACGAAAAGAAAATGAGATGGATTGGAAAAATTCAGAGGATCCACATGGAAGTTTATTTTGTACCAAATGTGGCCAAATCGGTCATAATTGTAGAACCTGTGGTCAAAGCTGATAAATATGTACTATGCATATATTCTAATAAAAACATAAATTGAGATTTTCACCACAATTACAGTTTTTGGCATTTCTATTTTAAGATAATGTAATTATGAATCATGACCACACTTAAATATCACTATTATATCATTTTTCTATTTTTTTTTAAAGGTTAACAAGCAAAATAATTCATTTATTTAAACAAGAAGTATGTCAAGGTTTTATACTCCAGGTGATATATTTAGGAGAACTGGACGTCATTGGGCACTAGATGATGATTTTTTATATCCCATAGATCCTACTAAACATGACAGTGCTGAAGTCTACCATACAATGATAACTGAATGGGCATTTCGATTAACGCAGTCATAAGTACTCTATGAACAAGCACTGGAATTTAAAATACCAGTTTCTCGTCCAATTGTTGTAAACATGACTAGGACTAATATGTCTGAACTTTGAAATGCACTATATCGCATCAGGGAAGAAAATAATCGAATAAAAATATGATTGAATAAGGAATACTTTATTCAACGTGAAAAGGAAGCCGTTGAAGATGGAAATCAACGTGAAGTTATGATTTTCAGAAGACTGAAACATTCATGTGATTTTCTATTAGATATTGAATTATCAGAAGATGATGATGTGTAATAATATTAGCGCCATACAATGTAAAAAAACTATTATTTATTTAGAGTTAATGAGTAAACTATATGTAGGACGATTAGTATTCTCCATCTGACATTTCATAATCACTTAAATACATAGTATTTGTCATAACATTGCTAATTTCTGTATCAGTTAGACTTCTGCAATTGGCACTTGCCTGATCTTTAGTAAGCTTTAGTATGTAATATCTTGATCTTTGAAGAAATATGCAATTATTTTCTTCTCGTATACGATTAACAACAACCTTATAATTTGTCATATTTCTTCGTCAAAGGAATAATGAACGACGCCTAACAACATGCGCTTCCAGTGAACGTAATTGTTCAACTAAATTTTCTGCTTCCTGAACTCTGATAAACCATTCACGACGTAAACTAGTGTAATATTCTCTTGGATCAGAGTATTTCTCATCTCCATAGTCATCGGGAAAATGTGGCAACACCCAAACTCTTGCTCGTCCAGTATTCATTTGAGTAATAATGAAATTCCCTATGAATGATTTTTTTTTTCATTTTTTGTGGATTGGCATGATGAATTTATATAGAATAAAATGGAGATCCTAAACAATACACGTGAATGTCATGTCATTTCAAGATGTAATTGTCTTTTCAGTGTTGTCTTTTCTTTGTTTAAAGTTGTCAAGTCATATCTATTGAATAATGCATTAACATTGTACTATTATGTAACACTATATAGGTCAATTCAAATAATGTGTAAAAAGTAAGCAATTAGGGTTTTCTTTTATAGCTATCATGTTACATCTCATTATTGATGGTCATATTATTGTTTTAATACTTATAGATGTCTTCTGGTCAACACCCACGTGAGTACATACTAGCTGACCCACAGGATCTGTCACTACTGCACTTACAACATGAGCATAGATCTCAGGCTATATGGTTTAACCAGGTATATGTTTAATTATAGTTTAAAAGGTTTATTACAATGTGATATTATTCATATAACTAAATGTACAATATATGTTATCAGATGTAGGAACAAGTACTCGATTGTAGACGAAACAGCAGAACAATGCGTGGCGCAGACACTAATGATCGCATATTAGACATAGTCAGGCAAACATGATTTTATGGACTAGTTCAATTAGATTTTTTAAAGTACGATCACCATCTGATTACTACCCTAGTCGAAAGATGGAGACCGGAGACGCACACATTTCATCTTCCAGTTGGAGAGTGCACCATCACATTACAGGATGTTGCTATCCAGACCGGACTTCCTATTGACGGTCTACCACTTATTGGGCGTACATCGCACGCATGGCCAGACCTATGTGAGAGACTGCTAGGGCTTAGACCTGCCTCTACATTTCTTAGGGTATCACAATTAAGAATATGATGGTTGAACGATAATTTCAATGCGTTGCTTGCTGATGTTGATGAGGTTACAGTACATTGTCACTTGCATGCTTTCATTTTGCGCCTCATTTCAGGCTCATTGTTTTGTGACAAGAGTACTGGTAGGGTATCACTAGTCTACCTGCCATATCTTGAAGACATCGGGCAAATTAGGCAGTATAGATGGGGAGGTACATGCTTGGCATTCTTGTATAGAGAGTTATATAGTGCATCGCGGAATCATTCTGCTTCACAGATTAGGGGTGCACTATTTCTTGTGTAGTTTTGGGCATGGTATAAATTGTCATTCATCGCACCTTCAGTGACATTTCCTCCATTACATAATGCTCCTCTAGGGCAGAGATATGTGCTTATTATTACTATATATTAAGAAATTATTTATTGTCATAATTAATGAAATTACCTTAAACATTGCATATGGGTAACAACTCGAAGCTTTACTGATACATTCTCCCATTAGCTTCATCAAATTCGATACATGATCGATGTATCTCGTGGCGAGGAGGTTTTTTATATCTTACAATATGTTTACTAATTATGTGTTAACTTGTATTATACTTATTCTAATCCATATAAATTTTATTTCATTAGTTCATATGGGAGCTCTACACAGAGGAGGTACTTAGGGAGCTTCCACCTACTTGCTTACAAGGACGAGATATTTGGAGATCTATTGTTCCTCTTATATGCATTCATATAGTGGAGTGACACCAACCGGATAGAGTTCTTCGGCAGTTTGGATTACAGCAGCCAATACCCGACGTCCCACTCCAGATTGAGGCTTTGCATTCTGTGGTGTTGCACAACCACCTAAATGTCAACTGGACTGAGCGACATTTAAGATGGGTTGATGTCACAGCCCAACTTCGCAACTGCGACGGTCCTAGGACATTGGTAGGTATAAAGCCACCGAAAACCCATAAAACCCATCTAATCACATAATTCTCATGGCATCATAACAACTAATACATACATATTCCAATATCAGAACCTGAGCACATACACATATTCACATCTATCTCATCATATCACATACTCTTACATGTACTTACTCATACTTCTCATGTAATAATAAATTTAACATCCACATAATTTCCATTAAGACCAAAAGAATAAACCTCCTTCTATACACATGGAGCATCTAAAATAAACTTCAATTACAATAAAAGAATGGAGAAATTACATTAATCAAAATGGTTCTTTAGGAAGAAAAATGCATGAAGAATCGAACTGATGAACTTCTAATCTCCTGAAAAATAGAATCACTAATGAGATAAAGCAGTAAGTAAAGAATATACTATCATACTTGTGAGGCTAGGTAATTCAAGGCTAGCTCACAAGGATGGTAGGGCTCATAACTCGTCAAATGACTCACAATATAGTAAATAAGGTTCATATATCTCATAGAAATCAATAACTCGTAATATACAAGAATATGTATGTATATAGCTCATAGAAGAAATCATAACTCATAAATAGATGGTAATAGAAATCATTCTCGTAAAGTATTTGGAGCAGAGGCGCTTTATTAGTATGCTTACCTCGTAATTAAGAGTAGAGACTAGATTAGCATACTCTTTCTTGTAATATGAGTAGAGGTTTATTAACATACTCTTTCTCGTAAAATACATGAAACTGATCGGGTTTTACGTTTAGGACAATTTACCCTTCCTAGATAGGGGTAGGATATTATACCCTATCCACCGGGTTACAATGTGCACAAAGTCTAATGATTAACCCACATTAGTAAGGGATTTCTATACCATTAAAGATTATCAATATAAATAGAATAATCAAGGAAATCATACTCATAACTACATATACAAATGATTCTTATAAAAATATAACTCATAATGATAAGAATTAGCAAATGGCTAATTGAAATTCATAATGGTTAATGAAAAAATTGTGGTTCAACAAACGATGCTCATGCTGTTCTCATGGTGGGTCATTTAATAAAATAGGCTCTATGCCTTAAGAATTCAAATACAAGAATAGTAGTATATTTTCTACTCACCTTAACCAAAAGAATCCTCTATCACTCTAAGGAAGTCCTCAATCACCTCAATTCATCATGCTCCTCATGATTATCATCAAACCTTCTAGGAGGAACTATATACATAAACATATACAAATAACAATACATATTAACCCATGCTTTTAAAATCACTATATATATGCTAGGCTCATGATTCCTAGTCCTATTTCCCTTCCCAAGCACAAATTATAACAATGGAGAAGAAGAATAGTAAAGAAATCCAAAACCTTAACTCACCTCATCAGAAAAATGCTTCAACAATGGAAGAAAGGAGGAACTCTTGCAATCCTAAATCCCTTTTTTTTTTTTTAAGAAGAAGAAGATGAAGCAATTAATGAGGCTCCTTAAGCATTTAAGAAGTTAGGTTGAGATTTCTTTGAGAGAAAATGGAGTTAGAACTCTTGAAATGGCGTAATAAATGAATTAGGTCTCAAATTCTCTTTATATAGCCCGATTACTAATTTTGCCCCCGACACAGTTCACGGTCGTGATTTTCAAAGTCACGACCGTGACTCACCAGGCCTCAACACTATTCTCAGACTTCACGGCTGTGAACTGGAAATTCACTGCCATGAATTTCATCCAGAGACGAACGTCCAAAACTCAACCACTTAGTCACCGCCGTGAATTCTAAATTCACCGTCGTGAATTTAGAAGTCTTTAGAATTCACGACTGT
Organism: Vernicia montana; assembly: GCA_949750685.1. Taxonomy (NCBI): domain Eukaryota; kingdom Viridiplantae; phylum Streptophyta; class Magnoliopsida; order Malpighiales; family Euphorbiaceae; genus Vernicia; species Vernicia montana. Next base: position 20,587 of record CATKHJ010037905.1, on the reverse strand, counting down.
GAACACTAAATTCACAGCCGTGAATTTCATCCAGAGGCGAATGTTGAAATTCATTCTTTGAGTCACCGCCATGACTTTCATCTAAAGGCAAAATTTGGGAAATCTTGAGTCTTAGATCCAAATCTTCACACATAAGTCATATATACACTTAATATGCAACTCATAACCCATATAAACACATGAAACCAATTTCATAACTCACAAATACTCATGACATACTACTCATAGCTTATTTATATATTCACTAGAAGTCACATAAGAATTTGGGGTATTACAGTTGAACTATGGAACAATAGAGCCCAATATGTTATGGGAGGGCTGCCATCAGCTGGGCCACTCCATTAACATTCAGAGTACCTTGAGTGGTATCGAAGGGTAACACAAAGATGGATCTCACATGAGGATGTTGCAGCCGAGGCATTGATTAGTATTACCTCTTATTTCTATTATGTCAATATCTCAATGAATCAATTAACAACTAAAATAAAATAATAAATCTAAATATTTACTTACTCATCTTGTGTAGACCGATGTGCTGTAGCACATGGCGATGACCAATAGTATCGAGGCAGCTCATCAACTTGTTAGAGGATAGCAACGAGCCCTTCGTGAAGACAGACGAATGTTCACTATGCCACCCCCTCAGCCGACACCTCCTCTTCAACCATTTCCACCACAACTTTAGGAAGAACCTGTCTCAGATGTTCAGCCATCACGTAATCGTCGCAAATAGCGCAGGGCAAATCCTATCCCATCCACTGCTCCAAGTGCTCTTCTGCCACATGCTGCAGTATTTCATGGTCCCTATCATCCATATGCAGCTTCCACCTCTGATCCTAATCCTTCTTTCACTGGAGACCATTTGTGCCTATGTTGTCTCGTGTGAATGCATTTTGCAGACCTGATACAATATATGCACCAGCCTTCTACACCGAACTTTTTAAGCTTTTCATCATTATGAGCATTTACACCATGAGCTAGACCTACCATGCCTTCGATTCCACCAAAACAGCATCTCGATTCCTAATTCCCTCAAACACCATTAGATGCGATGTTACCACCTTTTTATCGCTCCTTATTTCAGGACTATGGTGTTTCGTTGGGTGCTCATTTCCCAATATCCAGTTCGATACTACAATAATTTAGTGGCACTAATGTTCAACATAGTTTTTACCATCATACCTATGATCCTGCTAGTGTTAGTGGTAGTGCTGCTGCTGTCGATACTCCTGGTGAGGATGATTATGGTGATGATCATGGTGATGGTGATGGTGATGGAAATAATAACAAAGGTCAACCATCGCAAACACAATAGTCGGGTTTCATTCAAATGAATACTGCACGAATAAATACTAGACGACAAATGGGCCTCCATTCAAATATTATAAGAAATAGGAATTGTGGAACTTTAATTTTAATTAAAATATGTGATTAATACTACTTTTTTCTAAATTATTTTGTTATATTTGGAACATATATGTCACGACCCAATTTTTGAGTCGCGACGGTCCTAGGGTATGAGTAACCGTAAGGGCACCAACCACTCGTAGAACCCACGCACGTCCATAGTCCTTCCTGGTAGCAAGCAACTAATCAATAATATCAATAGACATCACATATGCCCAAAATCTCAACCTGATATCACATTAATTATTCAAGTTCTTATACACATTTACCAATACATATACTTGTAATATATTTCTTATCATTTACAATTATCACTTAATATCTCTTGTATACATATGAACATATATATCTTAGTTACACACATAGAGCTCTAACAACTTTACAAATTTACACATATGATTATAACAAATAAGAAATTATAACCTATACATGCAAGCTTTCAAGTGTAGCAACATTACTTGAGGATCTCCTTGAATTTTATACATAATCTTCTAAATCTTTCACATATTTTGTCTTTAGAACATGTATATCTTTTGTCATGATTTATTAACTTTCCTGAAAAGCAAATAATCACCACTAATGAGAAAAAATCTCAAAGAGTGAAGAATATACTGCCATAAACTGTATGGCTTGGTATTCAACGTTAGTTTTCAATAACAATAATAACTCATACATATACTTGAAACAAATAGGATCTTTACATAAACACGTAAAGAAAATTGAACGATTAGACATATACAAGTGAATTTGTAAGCAATGAACAAATAACATGTATGGAAATGAGTACTCAATAACACATTTGGGAACAATAAACTCTTTATAATAGATGAAAGTAAAGAATGTGGCAAAAGACTCATTAACATGAATTCACTTGTTCATACCTATAATATGCTTTTAAATACGTACATTTCTTAGATTCTTATTATGTACTTGTTCTCATTTATACTTTATTAACTTCATTTATATACTTCTAATGAACTCTTACTTTTACTATTCTCCAAATCACACATATATAATTAAAATTAAACTTTTCATATTTAAGATTCATTAACAAAATCATATTTCTATAACTAACCAAAGTCACTTATGCTTCATAGTCATCCTTGCACAATTTCAAACTTAAATACCTACTACACTTTTACTACCATATGATGATTTAATTTCAATATTAATTCCTCTTGCTAGTATATCACTAAACATAGCACACTAAATTTTATATACATATCATTTTTGTCAGTTCATTATTATAGTCCATATTAGATCCTTATATATTTCTTTTACCACATAGTGTTATGACTATACTAACTTATTATTCTTATCAAATCATATATTTATTTACGTATTATATTTACTTCTTATTACTCTCATTCCTCATAACTATATATATATCACCACTAATCATTTTTAATTTCATATTACATTCATCCATATTCATCAGTAATTTCAATAATTAAGTTTACCTTATGCACCTTATAGCTAAATCTTCACATGACATCTTGATAAACTTCATATACACATACACAATTCAACTTACAATTTATCTCCTTAATCAGAAGCCTTGTTTCCATCATACACCACTATATATCCACATTCATATATCTTGATGTATTCTTAAGCACTCTCCTCTAAAGCAAACCATTTCTATCACTTCACATCTAGAATACATATTTAATTCACATATTTTACTTTAAAGTGTATTCTAATCTTTTATATACATATATTGATCATATACACTTATATTATCTAAATCACTTTACTTATCACACATCACTTAACATTTGTCACTTGATACATATATCTTGAACTATTATACATATAATTATGATTGAGTGGAATAATGAAAAAGTGAAAATATTAAATACTATACTCTTTAGTATGTACATAAAAACATATAAGGTAATGGACAAGTGAAGATTTAAGGAAAAGAACGTAGGAACTTATGGAATAAAGCACATGTGTACATATAAGGTAATGAGACATATTCCAAATCACATATAACATGTGAAGACATGGATCAATAATAATTTAGCAGAAATCAGATGCTCCAGAGCGGATGGGCTCCTCACATCACGTCACATGATATAAATATAAATAGGGCAAAGGCTTCTTTTGAGCAATACCCTCCACATCGCATGATAAGTTATAAAACTGATCAGGTTTTATTGCTAGGACCACCCCTCCTAGCTGAGATTTGGATATTGTACCCTATCCATAGGTACCTATGTGCACATAATCTGATGTATTACCCACATCAGTCGGGGATTTCTGCTTAAAGATTTGGAATTGTTCACATCAATGTTTAAATGGCACATCAAGTACAATGTCACATGATTTCCCTTATAGAGGGATTTCGATAAATTAACAATTCTCATTTAGAGATATCAATGAACATGTAATCATGATAACAATGATTCATTGTAGGAGTTTCAATAACACATCAAGTGAAATTCAATGAGCACGTAGGATTTTCAATAACATATTTAGGGTCTCATAAAGCAAATAAGAAGAGACTTCAATGAACACATGAGGAAATTTTATTGAACAAGTTAACACATCACATAGAATTCAAATATCACTATTTAAAACGTATCAAAGAATAAATGGAGTTCAATGAACACATATAGAGTTTCATGAAACAAATAACAAGGGTTTCAATGATCACATTTTATCAATAGATTTCATTGATATTGCAAGAATATACTAATGAGCAAATGAATAAATATCAATAAGGAATGATTTAGTATCAAATTCAATGTGGTTTACAAAGAATTTATGTTTAAGAATTCAAAACACAATAAATAACTGTATATTTTTCACTCACCTCATCAATAGTCCACTTCTATGCTCTTAATTTCCCCTTTCACATCATAAATATGAATGAAAATTATCATGCTTTTCACTTTCTTCATGGTCTCCTCTAACTTCTACATATCACATATCACATGTAAAAGTATTCAATTAACATTGAATCTTGACTCATAAACCATTAATAACTTCATTTATTAACTTAATCTTAACTTAAACACAACATATTCCTAACTTTTCTTTATCTACTATCTCATCATCAGTTCATAATAAAGATCTCAAACAAATCAATTAAGCACATACAATTTCATTTCTCACCAAATTCTATCTTGAATTCAATAGAAGAATTCATATAACCTTAGCTTCCCTACTTGATATCTTACCATTAAATTCATAATTGATATCATAATCAAATTAATTAACCATATATAAATCTATTTCTCTTTAATTCTCAACTTAAAACTCAATTATTAACTCAATAAATATTCAAACTTAACTTAGAATTAATAAAGGAACCTTAAAGATTCCTTATCTCTCACTTGATCTAGATGAAGAATCCTTCAATCAAAAGGTTTGATTCTTGTTTCCTTAAAGCAATTTGCAAGTTTTTGGATATTAGAAATGTTTGGAGATGAAGAAACAAGAGACAAAGTGAAGAAGATGAAGATAAGAAGATGTTTTTGGTCAATATTTTTGGTAGGTAAGTCATATATATCCATTTGGTGGTTATTGGGCATTAAATGCTCTTACTTTTCTGTCTGGGATAGCCCACGACCTAACCCACAGCCTTGGATCACATGGTGGGGGCTGAGATTTTTATACAGAATCAAAATGGCCAAATTTCAGCTTGTCCCACGGGTATGACTCCGGGTGTGGCCCTAATCAGCAACAGATGTTACTCCATTATTTTTACCATAAATCTCTCTATACTTATCCAAATGACTTAATTCTTTTTTTACTTAAACTAGACATATAAGGATATAACATATCCAAAATTTAGCTCAAAATATGAAGTATACAATTTATGGTGAATTTTTAAATATTGCCCTATTTTTGCCTAAATTCAGTCTGAACAGTCTTCACAATTTTCATTATATCTCCAAACTTACATACTCAAATGGAAAATTGATTTAATGTCAATTATTTTACATAATGAACATTTTTCATATTTTGAACTTTCTCTAATCACCCTCTAATGTCATCTAATAAATCACACAAATGTTAGATTTTTCACTTCTCTTTCTTTAATCCTTTTATTCCTTCTATCCAATCCTTTTCCAATTAATTCCTCTTGATTAAATCTCTATATCACTTGCATCTAATCATTAAAAATCACTCATAACTCATGAACTCCAAGAGTACATATAACTCATAGGGATGGGATATTACATTCTCTCCCCCTTATAGAAATTCGTCCCCGAATTTCAACAATTAAATCACTTCAATCAGATCTTATCATTTTGCTTTACTCACACTTGACTCAATCATTCTTCTTTCCTATCAATATTCCTGATACTCATGTGCAAATCATACTACTAATAAACCAAGTATCAATCTTTATCAATTCACTAATCCACCAATACTTTACTCATTTAATCATGATTATCACTTCTTGATAGTTTAAAATACTTAATGATCCATTACATAAACTTTCATCATTATTATCACTAACATCAAACTATGTTCTTCTATTTCTCATCATACTTTCGTCATATTTCTTGTGTCTCCAAATGCACCACAACATACACAAATATTTCATCATGGTTTCTAATTATACACTGAATATCTACTTCTCATTACATATCACTAATTAAAAATTCTACTAATTACTTTCAATTCAATTAATACACATATGTTATCAAATATAAGTCCCTTTTTAATAACACATAACCATATTCAAATTAATATATCATCATTATAATCAATATACCATTCTTCATACTTTTCAAAATATATCAACAAATGACCATTATTTATACCTTATCTTCAATTACACTCTAATCTCAATTGGCATCTTCAATTATTCTTGGCTATAACTTTTACAATCTATACTCATAAGCATTCTTTATCTTATTTCACTTCTTTCCTCTTAAGCAATTTAATAATTATAATATGGTATAACATATCAATATATTACTACCCCATTCCTCATATAACAATCATTATAGCACAAAACACATCACATCATATATCTAGTACATATCACTTTACATGTTCTACACTATTCACTTATCACATATCCCATATCACATATCACATTACATCTACAATAGTCACATGATTCAACACTCCTCCTATACTATTATGCACATCAACTAATCACATAACACTTATATGCTCTATTGTGTTATACTTATTCTATGACTCATATATTCTCATATAGTCTATCATAGACTTTAAATTTATACTCTGATACCAACTCTGTCATGACCCAACTTTTGAGTCGCGACAGTCCTAGGGTATGGGTAACCGTAAGAGCACCAACCACCCGTAGAACCCATGCACGTCCATAGTCCTTTCTAGTAGCAAGCAACTAATCAATAATATCAATAGACATCACATATGCCCAAGATCTTAATCTGATATCTGTGAACCCTTAATTTTGCACCCTCCGGTATGTATTTGAACCTTAGAGGCACCTAGGCTCGGTAAATAGACATTCGGAAGCCAAATTGCCAAAGATCGCCAAAAGCCCAAAAATTGAGAATTCGAGCCTCGGGACTCAAGACCTACCCATTAAGCCTTTAAATCATCCTTATATCATCCAGGATTGAATAACGAGCACAACGCAACTGGAATCATATAAAACGGACATGAAACGAGCGAAAACGGATCAAAACGGCAAAACCGAGCCTATCTGACCTAGGTGACCGCACAGGGCCACCCAGGAACCACACAGGGCTTGTGCGGTTTTGCACAGCCTGTACGGTCCATTTTGGGCCCTGTACGGTCCCCTTCTTGCTATGCGGTCCTACCTTGTTCTGTGCGGTCCGTTTTGCCCCGTGTGTGGTCCCAGAAGCCCCGTGTGCAATTTTGGCTGTTTTGTTCATTTTTCCCACATTAGAAAATGTGAGAAATGCCTTCCCCCCTCCTACCTATGTAAACCCCTCTTCCCAACTCACTAAAACACACCTCACTTGCTAAATCAAAGCTAATTGATTAAAAGCAAGTATTTTTCTAAGGCTTGGTTCGAAAGAACTGCATTTCTAGTTCAAAGTTTTCTTTTGGGTTTTGGGTGGTTGCTTCGAGGTTTCTCTCCTCAAATCAATTCGAGGGAGAGCCCTAAGAGCCGTCCTAGTAGCCATTTGGAGGCTTTGGTTCCGCCAAGTCAAGTCAAGATGGAATTGCGATCCAGTCGCCCACTCTGTCCATACGTCCCTAACCATCGTCTTCAAAAGGTATTTATTTTCTCCTTTTTCATTTATTTATTTATTTATTTGTTTTAAAGTTTTGTTTTGCTTCTTTATTACTTTGTTTGCCTTTGTTTTCTTTTTAACTTAGTTTCTTTTTATTGCTTTATTGTTATTTCCCTTTGCATGTTCCCATTTTCTTTTATTTCCCTTTCTTTTAGTTCTTTTATTCTAGTTTAGTTATTGCTTTCCCCTTTTCCTTTATATGATCACCTTTTCTTTAATCCCTTTCTTTTAAATCACTTTAAAAGGTATGTTAATTAGAAACTGAAATAATTAACTTGTTCTGATCCTCTTTTGTTTGTTAATTTAATATGAATTAATTAACAACTTGGTAATCAACTTATTTGATTAAAATCAACCAACTCGCCTTTTAATCAATAAACTGAAACATGATAAAAGGTTAAGACTAAAACCAACTCCCTTCGCAAGAAGGCGAACTACGTGGATTTTGATTCCCATTCGAAGGGATACGTAAGCATGCTTGTCTAAAGCATCAAATCCAATTAAATAAACTATCTTCTTCTTTTTGTTTTCCTTTTTTATTGTTTATTTTGTTTCTTTATTGATTTAATTTGGAGAATGTATGACTCTCCTAGAACCCATAAGGGCTAGAGGGAGTATCCCCTAATTTGATTTTTGTTGTAAATTTAATTCTTGTTTAATTCCATTGCTTTCCTTATTTAATTTTTTATTGCTTTTTTATTATTATTGCTTTACTTTAATTCATGCATTGTATAATTGATCATGCATTATAATTATTCATGAAATTATTTTAAGTCATTTGTATATTAAATTTGCCAAACAAATTAAAATGAACCGAAAATCTAGTCCCCGAATCCTCTTTGGTAATCGAGAACTAGTGTACTTTTTCATTGGACAATAATTGGAGTCAAATGGGTTTTTCCCTTAAAATTTTTCCAAATAAAAATAAAATTAAAGTGGCGACTCCCAAAAATCAACCAATTTGAACCCGAGCGTTCCAACGTGAATTCAAACCCGAATGAACATTTCGATTCCCTTTAGCGGATCGGACCGATGCTCGGGTGAGGCCTCACAGTTTTCATGAAAAATTATAATGCATGATCAATTATACAATGCATGAATTAAAGTAAAGCAATAATAATAAAAAAGCAATAAAATATTAAATAAGGAAAGCAATGGAATTAAACAAGAATTAAATTTACAACAAAAATCAAATTAGGGGATACTCCCTTTAGCCCTTATGGGTTCTAGGAGAGTCACACATTCCCCAAATTAAATCAATAAAGAAAACAAAATAAACAATAAAAAAGGAAAACAAAAAGAAGAAGATAGTTTATTTAATTGGATTTGATGCTTTAGACAAGTATGCCTACGTATCCCTTCGAATGGGAATCAAAATCCACGTAGTTCGCCTTCTTGCGAAAGGGGTTGGTTTTAGTCTTAACCTTTTATCATGTTTCAGTTTATTGATTAAAAGACGAGTTGGTTGATTTTAATTAAATAAGTTGATTACCAAGTTGTTAATTAATTCAGATTAAATTAACAAACAAAAGAGGATCAAAACAAGTTAATTATTTCAGTTTCTAATTAACATGCCTTTTAAAGTGATTTAAAAGAAAAGGATTAAAGAAAAGGGGATCATATAAAGGAAAAGGGGAAAGCAATAACTAAGCTAGAATAAAAAAAACTAAAAGAAAGGGAAATAAAAGAAAAAGGGAACATGCAAAGGGAAATAACAATAAAACAATAAAAAGAAACTAAGCTAAAAAGAAAACAAAGGCAAACAAAGCAATAAAGAAGCAAAATAAAACTTTAAAACAAATAAATAAATGAAAAAGGAAGAAAATAAATACCTTTTGAAGACAAGGCTTGGGGACGTATGGACAGAGCGGGCGATCGGATCGCAATTTCACCTTGACTTGACTTGGCAGAACCAAAGTCTCCAAATGGCTACTAGGACGACTCTTAGGGCTCTCCCTCGAAATGATTTGAGAAGAGAAACCTCGAAGCAACCACCCAAAACCCAAAAGAAAACTTTGAACTAGAAAGGCAGTTCTTTCAAACCAAGCCTTAGAAAAATGCTTGCTTTTAATCAATTAGCTTTGATTTAGCAAGTAAGGTGTGTTTTAGTGAGTTAGGAAGAGGGGTTTATATAGGTAGGAGGGGGGGAAGGCATTTCTCACGTTTTCCAATATGGAAAAACTGAACAAAACAGCTAAAATAGCACACGGGACAAAACGGACCTCACAGAACAAGGTAGGACCGCACAACAAGAAGGGAACCGCACAGGGCCCAAAATGGACCGCATAGGCTGTGCGGAACCGCACAAGCCCTGTGCGGTTCCTGGGTGGCCCTGTGCGGTCACCTAGGTCAGATGGGCCCGATTTCGCCGTTTTTGCTCGTTTCATGTCCGTTTTACATTATTCCAATTGCGTTGTGCTTGTTATTCAATCCTGGATGATCTAAGGATGAATTAGAGGCTTAATGGGTAGGTCCCGAGTCTCGAGGCTTGGATCCTCGATTTTTGGACTTTTGGCGATCTTTGGCAATTTGGCTTCCGGAGATCTGTTTACCAAGTCTAGGTGCCTCTAAGGTTCAAATGCATACTGGAGGGTGCAAAATTAAGGGTTCACAATATCACATCAATTATTCAAGTTCCTATACACATTTACCAATACATATACTCATAATATATTTCTTATCATTTACAATTATCACTTAATATCTCTTGTATACATATGAACATATATATCTTAGTTACACACATGGAGCTCTAATAACTTTACAAATTTACACATATGATTATAACAAATAAGAAATTATAACCTATACATGCAAGCTTTCAGGTGTAGCAACATTACTTGAGGATCTCCTTGAATTCAATACATAATCTTCTAAATCTTTTACATATTTTATCTTTAGAACATGTATATCTCTTGTCATGATTTATTAACTTTCCTGAAAAGCAAATAATCACCACTAATAAGAAAAAATCTCAATGAGTGAAGAATATACTGCCATAAACTGTATGGCTTGGTATTCAACGTTAGCTTACAAAAACAATAATAACTCATACATATACTTGAAACAAATAGGATCTTGAGATAAACACGTAAAGGCAATTGAACGATTGGACATGTATAAGTGAACTTGTAAACAATGAACAAATAATATGTATGACAATGAGTACTCAATAACACATTTAGGAACAATAAACTCTTCATAATAGATGAAGGTAAAGAATGTGCAAAAGACTCATTAACATGAATTCACTTGTCCATACCTATAATATGTTTTTAAATACGTACCTTCCTTAGATTCTTATTATTTACTTATTCTCATTTATACTTTATTAATTTCATTTATATACTTATAATGAACTCTTACTTTTACTATTCTCTAATGAACTCTTACTTTTACTATTCTTCAAATCACACATATATAATTAAAATTAAACTTTTCATGTTTAAAATTTATCAACAAAATCATATTTCTATAACTAACCAAAGTCACTTATGCTTCATAGTCATCCTTGCACAATTTCAAACTTAAATACCTACTACACTTTTACTACCATATGATGATTTAATTTCAATATTAATTCTTCTTACTGGTATATCACCAAACGTAGCACACTTAATTTTATATACATATCATTTTTGTCAGTTCATTATTATAGTCCATATTAGATCCTTATACATTTCTTTTACCACATAGTGTCATGACTATACTAACTTATTATTCTTATCAAGCCATATATTTCTTTACGTATTATATTTACTTCTTATTACTCTCATTCCTCATAACTATATATATATCACCACTAATCATATTTAATTTCATATCACATTCACCCATATTCATCAGCAATTTCAATAATTAAGTTTACTTTATGCACCTTATAGTTAAATCTTCACATGACTTCTTGATAAACTTCATATACATATACACAATTCAACTTACAATTTATCACCTTAATCAGAAGCCTTTTTTCCATCATACACCACTATATATACACATTCATATATCTTGATGTATTCTTAAGCACTCTCCTCTAAAGCAAACCATTTCTATCACTTCACATCTAGAATACATATTTAATTCACATATTTTACTTTAAAGTATATTATAATCTTTTATATACATATCTTGATCATATACACTTATATTATCTAAATCACTTTACTTATCACACATCACTTAACATTTGTCACTTGATACATATATCTTGAACTTTTATACATATAATTATGATTGAGTGGAACAATAAACATGTGAAAATATTTAATACTATACTCTTTAGTATGTACATAAAAACATATAAGGTAATGGACAAGTGAACATTCAAGGAAAAGAACGTATGAACTATTGGAATAAAGCACATATGTACATATAAGGTAATGAGACATATTCCAAATCGCATATAACATGTGAAGACATGGATCAATAATAATTTAGCAGAAATCAGATGGTCTGGAGTGAATGGGCTCCTCACATCACGTCACATGATATAAATATAAATAGGGCAGAGGCTTCCTTTGAGCAATACCCTCCACATCGCATGATAAGTTATAAAACTTATCAGGTTTTATGGTTAGGACCACCTCTCCTAGCTGAGGTTCGGAAATTTTACCATATCCGTAAGTACCTATGTGCACATAATCTGATGTATTACCCACATCAGTCCGAGATTTCTGCTAAAGATTCGGAATTGTTCACATCAATGTTCAAATGGCACATCAAGTACAATGTCACATGATTTCCTTTATAGAGAGATTTTGATAAATTAACAATTCTCATTTAGAGATATCAATGAACTTGTAATCATGATAACAATGATTCATTGTAGGAGTTTCAATAACACATCAAGTGGAATTCAATGAGCACGTAGGATTTTCAATAATACATTTAGGGTCTCATGAAACAAATAAGAAGAGACTTCAATGAACACATGAGGAAATTTCATTGAACAAGTGAACACATCACATAGAATTCAAATGTCACTATTTAAAACATATCAATGAACACATGGAGTTCAATGAACACATATAGAGTTTTATGAAACAAATAACAAGGGCTTCAATGATCACATTTTATCAATGGATTTCATTGATATTGCAAGAATATATTAATGAGCAAATGAATAAATATCAAAAAGGAATGATTTAGTATCAAATTCAAGGTGGCTTACAAAAAATTTATGTTTAAGAATTCAAAACACAATAAATAACAGTATATTTTTCACTCATATCATCAATAGTCCACTTCTATGCTCTTAATTTCTCTTTTCACATCATACATATGAATGAAAATTATCATGCTTTTCACTTTCTTCATGGTCTCCTTTAATTTCTACATATCACATATCACATGTAAAAGAATTCAATTAACATTGAATCTTGACTCATAAACCATTAATAACTTCATTTATTAACTCAATCTTAACTTAAACATAATATAATCCTAACTTTTCTTTATCTACTATCTCATCATCAGTTCATAATAAAGATCTCAAACAAATCAATTAAGCACATACAATTTCATTTCTCACCAAATTCTATCTTGAATTCAATAGAATAATTCACATAACCTTAGCTTCCCTACTTGATATCTTACCATTAAATTCATAATTGATATCATAATCAAGCTAATTAACTATATATAAATCTATTTCTCTTCAATTCTCAACTTAAAACTCAATTAATAACTCAATAAATATTCAAACTTAACTTAGAATTAATAAAGGAACCTCAAAAATTCATTACCTCTCACTTGATTTAGATGAAGAATCTTTCAATCAAAAGGTTTGATTCTTATTTCCTTAAAGCAATTTGCAAGTTTTTAGATGTTAGAAATGTTTGGAGATGAAGAAACAAGAGAAAGAGTGAAGAAGATGAAGATAAGAAAATGTTTTTGGTCAATATTTTTGGTAGGTAAATCATATATATCCATTTGGTGGTTGTTGGGCATTAAATGCTCTCACTTTTCTGTCTGGGGCTAGCCCACGGCCTAACCCACGGCTGTGGCTCACATGGTGGAGGCTGAGAATTTTTATACAGAATTGAAATGGTCAAATTTCAGCTTGTCCCATGAGCGTGGCCCTAATTAACAATAAATGTTACTCCATTATTTTTACCATAACTATCTTTATACTTATCCAAATGACTTGATTCTTTTTTATAATTAAACTAGACATATAAAGCTATAATATATCCAAAATTCTGCTCGAAATATGAAGTATACAATTTATGGTGAATTTTTAAAAATTGCCCTATTTCTGTCTAAATTCAGTCTGAATAGTCTCCACAATTTTCATTATATTTCCAAACATACATACTTAAATGCAAAACTGTTTTAATGTCAATTAGTTTACATATAAATGAACATTTTTCATGTTTTAAACTTTCTCTAATTCACTCTCTAATATCATCTAATAAATCACACAAATGTTAGATTCTTCACTTCTCTTTCTTTAATTCCTTTATTCCTTTTATCCAATCATTTTCCAATTAAATCTCCTTGATTAAATCTCCATATCACTTGCATCTAATCATTCACAATCACTCATAACTCATGAACTCAAAGAGTACATGTAACTCATAGGGTTGTGATATTGCAATATACATAATTTTTTTGAAAACAAACCAACCCTTGCAAGGATTTAGAGAATTGTGCTAAACCAGTAATATCACATCCTTAAAAAATTCTCTTCAACATTTTCAAGTGTGTCAACATCAGGAAACCCATAAGTTTCACTATAATAAGCTTTGCGCATAGCTTGTGAATCCAAATTTGACATAGTGTTAAAAAAAAAAATAAAAAAAAAAGACAGATTCACCATCGGCAGAAGAGAAGATCCATATGAAGTGAAATAAGAAGTGATGTCCTGAATCTGACCCAAGAAGAGAGACTTCAGCAAAACAATTAAGGGCCTGTATTCTACATTATTGCATATCATGTAACATGAAAAGTATATCAACAGATTCAGTGTCTAATAATGATACTGGAAAAGAAAGAATAAGGAAAAAGAGAAAATGGAAAACCAATAGGAAAAGAAAATCAAGACGTAAATCTTCACTAGGGTAATCCGTGTTCCTTCATATCACTTCTTGAAAGCATTATCTGAGAGCAACATAGCAAGGCAACAGTGGAGAAAGATACATATCAAAACAGAAAATTAAAATAACTGCATCTTGTAATTGCTCATCTTTTGATATATCAATAATTTCATCCAATTTGTCTCTTTTCATGCACTTTATATTTCAAGATCGTCTTCACGGTATTTAATATTCTCAAGTATCATAGAACTAATGCGCACTGTACAACAGCATTGATTTATAATAGAATCAAACTTGGCTCCACCTTTCAAATTTTGGGTAGTACTAGTAGTGAACATCTTTTGCTTTGTCCAAGAATGAAAGGCATGCAAGACCCATATCCAGAGTTTTAAATCCTAACAACTTACAGAGATGCCTAGATTCATACAAAAAGAACAACTGGAGCAAAGACTTGTGTCAGATGTAATTCTTTCATAAGAAACCTCTAAGAATTGATTGATTTAATTGGTAGTCAAAGAAATGAAAACGAAAATGACTATGGTGATTCAACAGGAGGAAAAGTGCTTTCTTGATATTACAATAATTACAAAATGAGCACAATTAAAGTAACTAAAACATCAGATTTCAAGACACCCAAATTTTGAAGCAAATGAAAAGAACATGCTGAAAACCATCAATAATGTAACTACATATGAATGTTGCCTATGATATATTGCAAACACCAACATGTTCTATTCATTTTTATAGGCAATTATATATAGTGGTGGATAATGTACAACTTATGAATAAGACTAATAGAAAAGAGTTCAATTGAAACTTTATACCACCTCTCCATTTTTCACATTGCATGATAGCAGGAAGCTCAGAAATATAGGTGCCCTATGCTTGAGTTTTCTATACTCGAGCAAGCCAGTTGCAAAATCCTTGATACCCTTCCTGCAACAGTAACAAGTCAAGCAGCCTTTTAGCTCTGTTAACTACTAAAATGAAATGCTGAATAATCAATGATGAAAAATTGGGGAGTAAAATGCTAAAATTTTCCTGTATGGGCCGTATAGAACTTATTGCAAGAATATTATTTTAATTTCAATCAGATATTGTAATAGGTTATTGGCAAACTTATCTCAAATAAATCCTAAAAGGATAATATGTTTCTGCTCAAGTAAGCTTTTACTCAAAAAGAAGATAGAAATTGAAAATGTAGAAAAACTACACTCTTAGAGAACCATTTGACTACTCATATACCGCGCAAAAATTTTCCTTCCATTTTTATCCCCCTTTTTTCAACTTATTATTTTTCTTATTCATCTCTGGTTGTTTCTTTGTACCTTAGGATTGATCTCCTCCAAATACTATCTTTCTCCATCATCTTCAACAAAGTCGATTTTATAGCTAGAAGAATAAGTGTGTATATACATATTCAGATGTACTTTCTGTAAAAGAAATAAATAATTAGATATTCATTAACAGTAAAACTGAGACACATAAGTATCAGGTTTAAATACATAAGTTGCAGAAGATAAGGCCTATTAGAGGGATTCTGGACATTTTGTCAAGCTATGTGGCAGGTAATTTTCTTCTATTCTTTTCCATTATGTATATGATATAATTGTTTACAGTTAAGCAAAAACAGGGTAACGTGAAGAAATGGTCTGTTTGACAATTTACTTTGATTTATTGCTGCAGATTTCTATTTTCAAGATTAACATTCATTTTCTTACAACCACTAATGCAAACCACTTCTAAATACATATCAGGGAAACATGAAGTTTTGTTCCACAAGCGTAACTAAAAACGTAGGATGAATCATGACTAGGACTCTGAATTTGGCTGAGGTTACATAAAATCCAATTTGTTTGGCCTGAAAATTTTGGCTGAGCTTTATATGCTCGGATTGTGGTGAGTTTGACCAAGAAAATGAGGTCCAATTAAGATTAGTGTGAGTTTTGGTTTAGGTAAGTTCAACACATTTAAGGCCCAGCCATCCCAATAGGAATATAAAATGCATGCATAGACATTGATAGATATAAAAGAGCACACACAAAAGAATGTCTAGATTCAGGAACAGAATAAGTTGTAAGAGCTTTACTTGGCGCAACAACAAATAATGATAAAGTGTTTACACTGTCAACCATTAGGCCTAAAACTTTAAACTCATAAAGAGCGGAATGCTTTGTCATACACAGTATTGATCATTATAATGAATCCATAAAATGTGCTGCTTATATACCTAAAATGAGGAGTTGAGATGGATGAGTAACTAAATTATCAAAAGAGAGAATCAAAATTTAATACATCCATGTCCTTATAGTTGAATGGCAAAGTGTTTTTGAAGCTGAACTCGATTTATTTGGAAATAAGACCAAATTGTAATTACAGTTTCTATGTCATTGTCAACTTGTTTATAAAACAATTTCAAATTAATCCCCTACAAACTATTATAAATACCCCAGCATTTTATGATTTCTCACAAATTATTTTGATTCTCCCAGCACCATGAATGTCCATGAGATGATAAAAGTACACAACGGTCAACTAAATAAACAATTAAAGTATTGATAGAAAATCAAGTAACTGATATAACATAATATCATGGAAAGCAACATGCGTACACGAGTCATAAAAAATGATTAAATAAATAAAAACCATTTATAGAAAATCAACAAATTGTTAGAAATTGCTGTGTACTCCCATCCCATGCAGCAGTAGACCATGCAGATGATATGTATTCACAAGTCTAATAAAAGTAGTAACAGTATCAGAAATAGAAAAAATGGGCATCACAATCAGAATGATGAACACCTTATCAACCACAATTCAAGTTCAAGCTGCAGAAGAGGATGATAATCACAAAAAGATACCACACATTTAGCATCATGTATTCATCAGAAGAACGAAACAGTACATACTGATAAAATTCACCTTATGTCAATTTGCTGAACTTGTTGAAGTACCAAAGCTTTTAATGAGTTTGCCAAACCTCTGTAGCCAATGATACACACATTGCAACAACAGTAAGTAATAAAGCATCGTCACAGATAAAACTTGTCATATTGACATAAATGAGCATCTAACTGTTATGAAGTTAATTGGCTAGGGTTTGGACATCCATATACATAACCATTATGATTTAATACAAGGAAAAAGTTGAACCTGCTTGTTGCATATTTGTTTCCATGGAGCAGAATGAGGGAAGGAACCAATATAAATCATCATTATTTTTCCAAATTTGAGTGAGGACGCTCTTGTAAAACTTCTATATGAGTTTTATAGAAGTTTATGACTTGTGAAAGCCACAAGCAATAAGAAGTCCAACAAATCAGTATTCTAGTTGTTGAATAAATATGGCTTGAAAGACATGCTCAGTATAAAATTATAAGATACAATAAGACACAAACATTTGGGAAATTGTTCAGTGCCTTGGAAGCCAAAGAGTAGAGGCCTGGAGCTGCACATGACCTGCCTCAAAGGAAGATAGTACCAATATCCAAGAGATTGTCCAGTGGCAGAGACCAAAAAAAAAAAAAAATCAGTGGGGTCATTCATTTAATAAATTAATCAACAACTGTAATTGACAAATGTAAATGATAAATAATTATTTATGAATCACTAATAACAATTAGAATATATCATAGTCTATTAAAATTTCGAAAAAATTAATGAATTATGAATAAGAGAATTAGTTTGAATGATTTTTGAATAATCAAGAAATTAATATAACCTTTTTTTTTTTTTGTTAATCAGAATATAAAACAAGCTACACATGGGTAACTCTCTCTCTCCCTATCATACTTTTTCCCCAAGGGCTAATGCCTAATGGCGCCAGATTTCAACCTTTCACTCAAAACCTTCTTATGCATCTCAAGCCTTGTCATGCCATTTAAAGGATTGAATTATAAATGATTTTTAAGGCTATAAAATTTTCTAAGTCAAATACGAAATTATTGCACATTGATAGATATATGCATTCAAAGGCACACAGACTGTTTTAAATTTATTATTCTCTCCTCTGAATTTTGCAAACAAAAACCTAATTCTGAAATTGACAGATAACAAGGGAAACTTAATTAACTAGTAAAATCTAAAAAATAGCAAGGAAGAGATTAAAAAAAAAAATTATATACTAGAAATGATCCTCCGCCTTGCAGCGGCACCGGGCTTATGAATTTAATTTATTTATCATTTTAAAATTTATTTAATTTATTTATCATTTTAAAATTTATTTATTTATTTTAATTTATTTAAAATAAATTTATTTATCACTTCCTAAACTGATTGTCATAAATAATTAAAAATTTATATATCAAATTTGAAGAATTAAACTCAAATCAATTGAATGCTGATGCACAGGATAAAAGCAACCGACCCATATTAGACTGAAATAGAAACAGTTGACGAAAAAATATTTCATTTGTATAATAAATGGGTTTCGTCTTTAAGCTCATAACCTACAAAGACCCCAATTTGACTTAAACAAATTCGCAAACCCTAAGTAGCTGGATGACAATGCAATTCGAATCCAAGCTTTGAACAACTCGAATCTCTTTAAAAAAATTCTCCAACTCGAATACAAACAGTTCGCTGAGTTTTTCTTAAATGAGAAGCACTAATAGTGTCTCCACCCTAAAGAAAGGTGGCTCATGTCAAAATGAGACGACAGGTTTGGCACGCCAAAAATGTCACATCTCCACAATCCTCAAATACATGCATGACATAAGTGAGGTTGCTTGTCTTATCAATTCATGCTTCTTCTCTCCTTTCTACCATTAGAATGCAACCACATATTCACCTATTCACTAGCCTAATGAAACTACTACAAAAAGAAAGATAATTCACACATGCAAGTACGTGGATTCGCACTAAAAACTCTTTATAAGAACCATAAAAAGATTAGGGTTTTTAATATTGTTGATGATTTGGGAATTTATTTTCTATTTATGATTTATGTGTTTTTAACTTAAACAATGACATTTAGGTTTATGGAGAAATATCTTTTTATTTTATTTTTTCATTTTCACAGTCGAAGCTTACGTGAAAAAAATATTACAAAACAAATATCACATTAGTTTCGGCAACCAGAGTATATAGGCTGGAAGTTCTAGAGATGGTAAAATCCACTCCGCCACGATGGGGAACTCGTCCTCACCTCGAATTCGACAGGGAATTCCCGCCATATCTATGGTAATGGAGTAGGAATGGGATTAAATTTCTCTGTCCCACCTCCATTCTACAAAATTAATATATATGTATTTTTATTATAATTTCATATTACAAATATATATAAATTTTTAGTTTTCTTTAAAATTATATTATTAAATATTTAATTATATTATTATTATTTAAATATTAATTAATAATATATAAAACTTAACATAAATATGTATAATATTTTTATCAAAATATATAAATTATAAAGTTTTAACTTTAATAAAATTATAAAAAAAATGGGAATCTCCGTTCCTGCCCCGAACCCGATTTACTCCGTCCCACCTGTCCATAGGACGGGTATGTGAATCTCAAAACTCGTCCCACCCTGTCCCATTGCCATTCCTAGAAAGTTAGGATCCAATTTGTAAAAATTGAAATTTCATGAAAAAAAAATTGTAACTTTCCTAAAAGTTCATGAATTTTTTTTAAATTAATCCTAATAATAATAATATATTAATATAATTAGACCATATAAGCCGCTATATAAGCCTAACCTAACCTCTGTATCGTATTCCCCTCAAAAAAAAAAAAAAAACCTCCTTATTGTGTATCCATGGCTGGCGGCGGTGAGTACAACGGCAACACGAGTGCTGGTATTAATGATATTCTGACTGATGAGATTTTGATAGAAATCCTCCATCGTATCCCTTGCAAATCTGCCCTGCAGTGTAAGGTCGTGTGTAAGCGGTGGTGCTCTTTGATTCCATCCCCTTA
>CATKHJ010037899.1:0-11938 GCA_949750685.1 Vernicia montana | reverse complement strand
GCCTACTCAAAATCCCCCCCAAAAAGAAGGTATAATCTCTTACCCTCTTACCAACTCCAAAGTCACCCCAAATCAAATCAAATCAATCTGACCAATGCCTAAACCCCTCCACCTCATAGTGGAACGAACTACGCGGGTTTTGATCCCCATTCAATGGAATACGCAGGCAAACTTGGAATCTAAATCCAAGTTTCAAATCCAAATCTCAACCAATCCCCTCCCCCATTTATTTTTCATGTAAATTTATGCTTTTCCATATAAATTTTTAATTAATGCAATTAGTTAATTATTTTGGGAGTAAAGGAGCGACTTTGTGATTTCCCTAATACCCATAAGGGTTAGAGGAAATACTCTTCTTTACTTGTGAATGTTTAAATACCCGCACTTTAAATACTTGCTCTTTATTTTTTCAGTCTCATAATTATGCCATGCTCAAGCATTATAAATGTATCATCAATATCTGTCATCCATGAAATCCTTTTTCAAAAGTCAAATCAAATTTAAATGCCAAATCGAGATTATTTAAAACCAAAAACCTAGTCCCCGAGCCCAAACTTGGTTCGAAAATTAGTGATTTTATCATTGGGTAAATTAATCAAAAGATTAATAAAATTGGAGTCAAATTGAGTTTTTCCTTAATTTTTCCATTTAAAATAAATTAGGATGGCGACTCCCGAATCCTTTTAAAAAAAAATCAAAAATTAATTTTCCGAGGCGATAGCCGCTTCCAAGCGTGAGCACCGAAATCCGTCCCTTAACCTCCCTTAAAAATCGCTCTCGCCTTTCCTTCAGGCAAATTTTTCCCCCACGAGCGAGGGGAGGGGCGTTCAGGCGAGGCCTCACACATATCATCCACATAGAGCAATAGAATAATGAAATCATCACCAGAGAATTTCTTCACAAAAACACAATGGTCTGAAGTAGTCTTCTTATAGCTCTGCTCCCCCATAACTGACTCAAACTTTTTGTACCATTATCTCGGTGCCTGTTTCAAGCCGTAAAGTCTTTTCTTCAATCTATAAACATAGTCCTCTTTTTCCTTTTCTTTGAAACCCTCTGGTTGCTCCATATATATCTCCTCTTCCAAATCACCATGTAGGAAGACAGTTTTCACATCCATTTGCTCGATCTCTAGATCAAGACTTGCTGCTATCCCCAGTACAATACGAATGGATGTCATTTTCACAACAGATGAAAATATCTCATCAAAATCAATGCCTTTTCTTTGGTTGAACCCTTTAACAACCAATCTGGCTTTGAATCTCAGATGTGAACTGTGTTCTTTATGCTTGATTCTGAACACCCATTTATTTTTCAAAGCTCTTTTGCCTTTAGGCAACTTCACCAACTCAAAATTTTTATTCTCATGCAAGGACTTCATCTCATCTTGTATGGCTTCAATCCATTTCTGCTTCTATTCATCATCTATGGCTTCTTCAAATTTCTCAGGTTCTCCCCCGTTAGTGAGTAGTACATACTCATTTGCTGGATATCTGATAGAAGGTTGTCTTATTCTATCACTTCTCCTCAATAGAACTGGGGAAACCACAAGTGCTATTGGTTGATGATGAATTTCATCATCATTGTCATCATCCGAGTCATCTTTAATGGGAGCATCATTTATCTCAGGCTGAGCATCCTGAGTTTCATCTTCAACTTCTCTCGGCACTGTTGTTGGAGGAACTATTTCCAAGTCTGTTGAGTCACCATTGGAGTTAGGAACATCCTTAACCATCTTGTTAATATCTTCAATGGTCTGGTTCTCAACAAACACAGTATCATGGCTCCTGACAAGCTTCTTCTAGAATGGATCATAAAATCTATAGCCAAATTGATCTTGATCATAACCAACAAATATACATTGTCATGTCTTAGCATCAAGCTTGGATCTCTCATCTTTAGGAATATGTACAAAGGCTTTACAGCCAAATACCCGCAGATGATCATAGGAAACATCATTTTCTGACCAAGCTCTCTCCGGAATATCATCCTTAAGAGGGACACAGGGTGAGCGATTCAACACATATGCAGTTGTCTGCAGAGCTTCATCCCAAAATATCTTAGGTAACTTTGTATGTGAGAGTAAACATCTGACTCTCTCCATCAAAGTTCTATTCATCCTCTCAGCTGGGCCATTCAATTGTGGTGTCTTTGGAGGCATTGTTTGATGCTGAATACCATGCTCTTTACAGTAAGCATCAAATGGTCCAGTGTACTCTCCACCATTGTCTGTTTGGATGTACTTCAACTTCTTCCCAGTCTTTCTCTCAATTGAGGCATGGAACTGCTTGAAGACTTCTAACACTTGATCTTTTATCTTCAAGGTATAAACCTATGTCTTCCGAGAATGATCATCAATGAAAGTCACAAAGAATTGAGCACCACCAAGTGACTTTGGCATTGGTCCACACAGATCTGAATGTATCAGATCCAACACATTCTTCATTCTGAAAAGAGTTAAACTTTTGAAAGCAACTCTGTTTTGCTTTCCTGCCAAACAATTTGCGCATTTTTCCAAATGCACCTGCTTCATCCCAGATAGCACATTCTTCCTGACTAGATAGGTCATCCCCTTTTCACTCATGTGACCGAGTCTTCTATGCCACAACTCAACAGTATCATCTTTCTCCAGGGCATTTACATTATCGCTGGAGAGCTTTGTATTTATCACATATAGTGATGAGTACTTTTTACCTATGGCCACCACCAAGAAACCTTTAGTGAGTTTCCATCGACCATTCACGAATGTGTTGTAGAAACCTTCGTCATCAAGTCTACCTACTGAAATCAAATTCAGCCGCATATCTGGAATATGCCTCACATTTCTCAGGATTAATCCTGTGCCATTCTCTGTCTCCAAGCAAACATCTCATTTGCCAATAACTCTTGATAAGTTATCATTTCTCATTTTAACAACACCAAAATCTCCCGGTGTGTAAGATGAAAAGATTTCTTTCCGAGATGTAGCGTGAATGGAAGCACCACTGTCAATCACCCAACTGGTCTCATGGGATATAAGATTGACAACATCCTCATCATAAACTATGTGGAATTCATCAATGACATTTGTTTGTTCATCATCACTGCTGTCGTTCTGCTTTTTCTCCTTGCCTTTGTTCTTCTCCTGCTCCTATTTGAACTTTCGACAAAATCTTTTGATATGCCCCTTCTTTTTTCAATGATGGCACTCAATATTAGCATATTTGTTAGACTTCCCTCTACTCTTGTCTCTGGAGTTTGAACCCCTAGACAGGTTTTTCCCTCTGAATTTTGTAACCAGAATATCTGGCTGTGATGAAGAGGTTGAATTCTGTGATCTCCGTCTCATCTCTTCATTCAGAATACCGCTTTTAACAGCCTCTGTATTTACAACACCGTTAGGTGCTGAATTTATAATGGATATCTTTAAAGTCTCCCATGACTCTAGTAGAGAAGCTAACACCATAAGAGCAAACACTTCATTGTCAAACTTTATGCCCATTCCTGACAACTGATCAACGATCCCTTGCATTTCATTAAGGTGATCTGCAACAAACGTGCTTTCTCTATATTTTACTTGTATCAATTTTGTCAAGTAAAATAATTTATTATTGCCGGTTTTGGAAGTATACAGCTCCTCAAGCTTATTCCACAAAGTTCGTGTGTGAGTCTCGTTGTGGTTGTAGACATTATCTTTGATAAACTGTCGGATGAAACCACACACCTGCTCATGCTCAAACGCCCATTCTTCTTCTGATTTATCTTCGGGTTTATTTGTAGTAAACACCGGTAAATGCAATTTCATCACAAATAGGAGATCTTTCATCTTATTTCTCCATATGTGATAATTTGTATCATTTAAGTTGATTATTTTACTTGTCTTTGCCTCCATAGTTTCAATACTATTGAACTGCTACATGAACCGTATAGGTGAACAATAGCGTATGTGAATAGTATCCGTATCTGTGAATAGGATCGTGTCCTTGCACAGTACCCTACTATAGTGTCGAACTTAGCTGCTACAGTAACGGACTAGACTGCTACAGTAACTGGGCTTGAACAGTAACTCAGAGTACTATTCACAGTAATAATTTTTCGAGAAATTTTTTTTCTGATGTGGAAGATCAGTCAAAACTGCAACCACAGAGCATACTCTCAATTTTCAAGGAAAATTAAAATCAATAGCTTTGATACCACTTGTTGGGCCCATGGGTACCAAAATGTGGAATAATAACAATTAATAAAAATAATAGCAGCAATTTAACGTGGTTCACCTTTAATTTTGGGCTACGTCCACGGGACAAACTCCAAATAAAATACTTCTACTATTATGAATAGTAGGTATAAGAGAGTCTTCTCTAAATTAAATCTAGAGGCAATACAATATTAAATGAGATAAATCCAAAATAGTAACACTCACAGTATTTTCCAAAAATACTCTAAGTATTTTTCTCACTATTTTGTCACTCCTATTTTTAGGAATTATTTCCTAAAAATACATAAAATACTCTCTCAAAATTCTTCAGAGAAATTTTTCTTTCTGGCTCTCAAATTGCTTTTGCAATTTTCTTGCAATTTGCTTTTTTTGCAAAATGTGGTGTCTTTCGGTTCTATGCATGGCTTTTTATAGCCATGTAAAATGCACTATTAATGAAGAAGCCAATTCCACAACAAATTTCAATGGATGCAGCATTTTCAATGGTTGGCGCCAAATTTCTGTGCCAACCTTTTTTATTTTTATTTTATTTCAATTGTGGGCTCTCGATGTCGGAGGGTCCTACTTAACAATAATAAGGAAATATTATATTATATTAATTAGAATAATATATATTTTAGTCAAATTAAATTATCAAAAAGTTTATAAGAGTATTAAAATATATTTTTTGAAGTGTCAAAATTATTAAATTAATAATAATAATAATAATCAAATTGTTCACGAGCCTATTAATCGAGCTGTTCGCGAGTCTATTTACGAGTTTATAATCGAGCTGTTCACGAGTCTAATCGAGCCGAGCTTAACTTTACTCAAGTTCGGCTCGTTTATTCATTAAATTTTAAAGTAAGACTCGAGTTTGACTCGTTTATAAAATAAACCAAATACGAATGAGTTTTTATCGAGCCGCTCACAAACGGTTTGACTCATTTAAACCCTTAGTATTCCCACTGTAGAGAATTTAATTAAGAAGAAAGTTGCTATTGATGCTTTGTGTCCAGTTTGCGGTAATGATGTAGAGTCTTCTTTCCATTTATTTCTTGATTGCCAATTTGCAAAGAACTGTTGGGCTTTGACTTCTCGAAATTTCCTGGTTGGGGCGGCAAATTTGGAGAATTGGTTATTTGCTGTGTTTTCTAATAGCCAAGGGAATGATATTGCTCTTGCTTGTATGATGTTGTGGGGACTTAAGTACTTGGTTTCCTATGAGATTTTTTGTGTTATTAAACACGAATAATTAAAATTTTGTGTTTGATCAGCAAGAATGGGTATCTTTGTGCCTCCTTGCATCTTGAATTCTATATTTTTGGATAAGCAATAAAATATTTCTTCCTTTTGGATTAAAAAAAAAAAAAGAAAAAGAAAAAAGCAGCTAATAATTAAACTTGAGAGATTCCTCAAAAATAAATAAACTAGATTTGTCTAGCAATTGAATGACATTTTGAAATTAAAAAGAAATCAAATCTTATAAGCAGCCAAATGAGATGATGACAATGAATCCAATTTGTATTGGTTTTCAAACTTCAAATTTATTTGTTTATTATTTTTTATATTTATGATAATTATTTCTTTAGAATTAGTTTTTATTTTATTTTTTATTGCCACAGTTTGTTTTTTAATATCAAAAGATAATTCAAATTCAAGTTTAAATTTAAATTGAGATGATGTATTAGGTTATGTCTGTGAGTATTTTTTTTTTTTGTTTTTTAGATTGAAAATTTTTGTACTACAAAGCATGTATTCATTATTCAATTATTAGGCTACTAGTCGAGTGACTGTCAGCTAGTGTTTTAAAATTATAATTTTGATAATATTAAAAAAAAAAATCTCATAGTGCTGAATTAAAATTAATATTGTAAGCTAAGAATCACTTGCACGTCTTAACATTCAAATTTATATTTAAAAAAATGCATAAAATGAAGAATTTTAAATATTTCAAAAGCCAATAAAATAAAAGATCTATACTTTGTTTGTTTACAGAAAATAATTTATATGTAGAAAATGAATATTTAGACTTACTTATAAATTATAAATTTTGGAATAAAGCCACACAAAAACCTCTGTTTGGTTATGAAAAATAATTTATATGTAGAAAAAAATAATGAAAAAAATATTTTACAATTAATTTATTTTCTTTGGTTTTAATATTGAGGATTAAATATATTAGACTCTAAGGTTCCCTAATTTAATTATCACTAATTAAGAAATTAGTAGATGCATGCAAAAGATAAATAGACGATGAAAAAGATTCTATTATATATATTTATTAAAACTGAAATATAGAGAAATTTTGAATCTCTCTCTATAATTTATACTCATTATTTAATTTATCTTTTTTTATAATTTTTAAAATTATAATTTTAAGTATTTAAAAATAATTAAAAATAAATATTAGGTAATTAATAGGGTATTTAATAAGAGTTTTTTTTTATAATTTTTTTCTTTTTTCATATAATAACGTTATTTAAACAAATTAAATGAAAAAAAAAGGTAACAATATAACAAAATAAAAAATAAGTATAATACTTTTAATACATTATAATATAATTATTTTTATTATATTTTCCCATAATTCTTTTTTCTTTCATTGAATATATTGTGATTGATAATTTGCATTTTTATATTAGTATATGAAAATAAAAATATTGACGGGAGATAAACTTAAAAATCTATTACAATAATAATTATTATTATTTATATAAAATATACAATAATTTTACATCTATATATCTTTATATATTCTTATAGCTGTGAACCCTTAATTTTGCATCATCTGGCATACAACCAAACTCTAGAGACACCTAGACTTAGTAAATAGACTTTTGGAAGATGAAATCGTCAAAAATAGCCAAAACCTTAGAAACTGGGAAACGGAGCCCCGAGAGCTAGCACCCATCCCCCTGGCCTCTAAACCATCCTTATATCATCCAAGATTGAATATGGAGCATAACGCAATTGGAATAGTTAAAAATGAATAAGAAACGATCGAAAACGGGCCAAAATAGTGCAGATGGACGGACTATGGCTTGGATGCCGCAGAGCATCTCTGCGAAACCGCAGAGCCCTATGCAGTTGTTTCCGCAGAGGCTTATATGGCAACCATAAATGTTGCCGCACAACCTTCTGCAGCAGGCGCAGAGCTGCTTGCGCAACAACAGTAGCAAGAATTCGACTTTTTGAGCTGTTTTCTCCCATCCCACATCTAAAATTGACAGTTTTTTACTCCAGCCTTCACCCTATATAAAAGGGGACGTCCAACTAAACATTCTCCAACTTTGGTGAGCTTGATAAGCTTTTACATCAAGCAAACCAATCCCCCTTAGCTTGGTTCATTAAGGAACGAGCCCCAGTTTTAAAGTTTTGTTTTGTTTTGCTTTGTTATTACTCTTTGCTTTGCAAAGCAAGTTGGATAATTTATCGAGTCAACCCGAAGAGTCAAAGGCTTTCAGCCTCGCCGTCCGAGGCAAGCCCATTGTTGTCTGAGGCTCGTTTCGCCACTGCTCAAGGCTCATTCTGAGGTGGAGCTAAGATTCGATCGCTCGCTTCATCCGCCCTACGTCTCCAAACCGCGTAAGCACAAGGTAATTCCTTATTCTTTGTCTTTTTCAATTTCTTTTATTTTTCCTTCCTTGGGATTCTCTTTCTCCCTCTAAGGCTCCTTGACTATTTATTGCTCTTCTACCCCCTCACTTTCTTTAATTAATTAATCAAATTGGCTCACCTAGGTTATGAGTTAATTAATTTGAATTAATTCAACTTGATAAATCAATTTGGCTAATTAATTGATTCAACCCTCCCTAATTCAATTAATCGAAACATGATAAAAGGTTAGGCTAAACTAACACTTTCGTAAGAAGGAAGAACTGCATGGGTTCTGATTCTCATTCAAAGGGATACACAGGTATGCTTGATTCAAGCATCGAATCCAATTAAAATAAATTAACTTCTCCCCTCATCACATTCTTCACTTAGTTTCTTCTAATTTGTTACATTGATTTTATTAGGATTAGTTTGGAAAATATGTGACTTACCTAGAACCCATAAGGTCTAGAGGAAGTATCTCCTAATTTGAGATTTTATTGTAATCTTAATTATTCTTTCCTTTATTTCTTTTATGCTTTATTTATTTTGGAATGATGGAATGGTCATGCACTTTATAAATTGTTCATGCATTTTAAACTGTTCATGAAATATATTTTAAAATCACTTTTATATTATATTGCCAAACTCATTTTATTAAAATAAACTGAAAATCTAGTCCTAGAATTCTCTTTAGTTTTGAGGCTAATGTATTTTTTTCCTTTAAGATAATAATTGGAGTCAAATAAATGAATTTTTCCTTAACTTTTTCTAATAACAATGAATTAAGATGGCAAATCGAATGCACTTTTCAAACCAAAATAAGCCTGAGGGTTTCCCCATAAGTTCTTTCCCAAATGAGCATTTCAATTCCCTTTAGTGAATCGGACCGGTGCTCGAACGAAGTCTTACAACAGCTTGTTTGGATGGGGTAAGAAGAAGGATGGGGAAGTGTACATAATAATCTTACCCTTATTTGGGAAAGGAGGAATGGGAATGGAAGGTAATATATGTCCCTTTTGATTAAGATGTCGGTTAAGTAAAGGAAAGTTAAGTGCTAAAAATACAAAAATAATTTTAGAATCATGCCATAGAGTTGGGTTTTTTCTATTTTAAGCAAAAATATAATAAAAAATTAATATTTTAAAATTTACTACATTTCTCTTTCCCTTTCTTTACACTCCAATTTAGAATGTAAGAAAAATAAAGGTTTTAAGGGGGAGGGAATGATAAGCCTTATCATTTCTTACCCCCTTATTTAAATTGTCCTTCTCTTTTCAAATAAGAGTACAAAATTACCCTCCTATTTCTTACCCTCTATTTCTTTTTCGTACCCCAATCTAAATAGGTTGTTACTTTTTTATAACGCAATAAAATTAACTAAAAGTACTTTTTTTAAAAAACAAACATCACAAAATGCGAATTTACAAACTATATATATATATATATATATATATATATATTATAAACTTTACTCCTATTAAAAAGTCAACTCGAGATTTCTAAGTGTTAGAGGCAACTCTAATACTATTCAACTAAAAAGATTTTTTTTTTTTCACCAAATTCAACTAAAAAGATTGAAAAAGTTAAAAGTTGTATCATTTATCTTACTAATTTTAATTTTCCCCTTGGAAAGATAGAGAGACCTGTATTGCTAAGTGCTCCAGTCTATACTCGCTTTAGGTGACAATTTCTTTTTTTTTTTTATTTAGTGAAATATGTTATCAGTATCAATTAATATTAAAAATAATAATAACAATGGGCTGAAGTCCAATTAAAAATTAAAGTTTTTGATTCCTATATATATATATATATATATATATATATATATATATATATATATAAAAGTTGACCCCTAAATAAGATTATTCTAAATAATTGACATGTGGCTTTCTAAATTATTGAGATATAGCTTTCTAATAACTTTTTTAAAGGAAAATTCTTGCCTACACAAAATGTATAGATTTCTCTTATACACTAATCTAATGAGTGATGTAATATTTTAGTTAATATGATTTTTTTGTCTTTTTTTTTTTACCCAGTGAAAAGATATTGATATCTTGTTTTGATCCATATGTTCATATATCAGTGAATTGATGTATGCACCCGATGTAGATAAGACTTAGGCCTTTTTAAATCATTGACATGTGACTTTCTAATATCTTATCTTTTTTAACTCTTAGGTGGTGTTTGGTAATACCATTCAGCACTTAAAATTAAAAATTTTAGCACTTAATTGTTTTAAGTTTGTTTGATAATTACGTTTTAAAAGTCTAAATTAAGTAAAAAAATCACTTAAAATGATAAGTCAAAGTTTTTAATTTAAATTTTATACTGAATGCAATAAGTAATTAAAATTTTAAATATTTTTACTATTTAAAAATTATATCACTTATTTTATTCAGCACTTAAAATTCAGTACTTAAATTTTTAGCACTTAATTTTCATTTTTACCAAATACCAACTTAGCCTATATTTGGTTCATAAAATTGACTAGGAATAAAATAGCTATTATAAAAGAATTAGTTATTCTTTACTTTAGTTTAAATTTTAGACAAACAATATTAATTCCATATAATAACAATTCCACTATTTTTAAGGAATACATATTCCACAAAAAATTAAAGAATTGGTATTTTTTAGACTATGGAATAGAATATTTATATTTTTACCCTTAAAAAAATCTCACAAAAAAAACTCATTCTTGAGTTTTCTTCTCCATTCTCGTCTCTTCCTCTCAAATCCCTCTTTAGCCTCCTCTCCAATTTGTGTTCTTTTAGTTTGAATTAAGCTTGTTTTATTTATATTTTTTAATTTTTTTTCAGTTTCAACAAAGAATTCAAGAGATCTATTTTTTTTTTTTTTTAAGTTTTGGATTTAAATAGAGATCTAATACGACTAGAATTGTTGCTTTTTTTATTTTATTTAAAGAAAATATATTTAATAAGTGGTTAAATTTATATATTTTAAATTTTAAATATTTTTTAATAATAATATTATATGTTTATTTTTTAATTTAAATTTATGAAATTATATGACAATTCAATTTTGATAATAATAATAAAATTAATTTACAAGAGTATTAAAGTCATTGAAATTTAAATTTACTCATTCCACATATATCATGCTAATGAACCAATGATGTGTGCATATTAAGTTGATATTATTAGGTAATTTTTATTAAGAATTTCATGCATTTAGAGTGTATTTTGTTTAATTTTATTTTGTATTTTGTGTTTTAGATTTGAGAAATATTTTGAAGGTTTTGTAAGGTAAAAAACACTTTTAAATAAGTGAAGAAAGAATAGGAAGCAAAAAGAATCAATTATAGGAGTAGCGATGGTCAAAAAGGATACAAGAAGTAAAAGCTGAAATCTGTCACAACTGTGACACCCGTCACGCCTGCGATGGGCTGATTGTGATTTAGTCCGCGTTTTATTTTGCTAACTGGCCTGTTGACCTAATTTTGAAAGGAAGCGGCAAACCAATATAAATAAGACATTAAGGGAGAGCTTAGGAGGAGGATAACAAGACATAGAAGGAGATTGAATCAAAGTGTCACACCCCACTTCGGGCGGTGCAACAGTCCTTGGGCATGGGTAGGCATAAGGCCACCGACCACCCGTAGAACCCATAACATAACTTCCACATACGGCATCATTGCAGCTAAACATATAACTTATACCCAAGATCTCAACCTGATACATACATATCCATACATACATAAGCATTCTCATAACAACACATTATCTTACTCATATCATCTTATATCACATAACTAATACATATAATTAACCATCTAATAATGCCACTAAGGCCAAAAGAATATCTCCCTTACACACACATGGAGCATCTAGAATGTACTTCAATACAAAATAATCAAGGAGAAATTACATTAATCCACTTGGTTCTTTAGAAGGAAGAATGTCTGAAGAACCGAATCGATGAATTTCTAATCTCCTGGAAAAATAGAATCACTAATGAGATAAAGCAGTGAGTAGATAATATATCATTATACCTTTCAACTTGGGTTATTATATCATAAGAATAATTCAAGGCTAGATTTCATAATACATAAACATATGGAATCACAAAATGAATGGATATCAATTTGGTTTGATGGCCATAGATACATAATTATTTAGAAATCAAGCAGAGGCTTCCTTA
>CATKHJ010037887.1:0-18693 GCA_949750685.1 Vernicia montana | reverse complement strand
TTGGATTTAAATTCTAAACTTACCTACGTACCCCATTAAATAGGGATCAAAACCCGCGTAGTTCGTTCCACTATGAGGTGGAAGGGGGGTTTAAAAATCGGTCAGATTTAATTGGTTTGGTTTGATTGAGGATAAGAGATTATACCTTTTTTTTTTGTTGGTGGAGGGTGAGTAATTTTACCAGAGCGGAGTTCCGTTTCGAAAAGTGAGATTGATTTTGGAAAAAAGAGATTTGATTACTCAAACTTTAATTAATTAAAAAGATTAATTAATTAAAATAATTAATTAAAAAGATTAATTAACCACTTGAGTGAAAATTTAATTTAAAAAAAAGGATTAATTAATTAATTAAAATTGATTTTTAATTAATTAATTAATTGAGAGTGGGTGAGAATTTTTAAAAAAAGGATTAATTAGTTAATTAAAATTAATTTTTAATTAACTAACTAATTAATTAGAGAGAATAAAAGCTAATTAGAGAGAGAGAAAGAGAGAGAGGAAGTAAGTGAATAGCAAATCAAAAAATGCTTGAGGTGTAATTAGAAGTGAAATGGAGTGAGATATTTATAGGAAAAATGGGGTGAAGAAAAAAAGACCAAAAAAGGCCTAAAAAGCAGAAAAAAAAAAGGAGGGATAATTTCGAAATTTCACAAAAAAAGGGCAAAAGGGTAATTTTGGGGTACAGGGTACAGGCACGCTGCCCGAGGCACCGGCGGCGCGGCCGGTGCCTTCGGTGGCAGAGTACTGCTCCCCGGCTGCCCCGCCAGGGGGCTCGATGACGGGCCAAGCTGTCGGCCCGGCTGAGCTGATTCTTGATTTTCGGGACACTCGGGTCAGTTTTCAGAAAATCCAGTAGATTTTCAGATCTTTCAGATCAGTTTTTGAGATATCCTGAAGTCTGAAAAATTGCCGATCAGTGTCGATGGATCCGAAATTAATTATCGGACATATTGGCAGTCAGTTTTAGGGGAGGTTCCGTCAGTTTTAGAAAAAGGCTGTTTGGCACAGGAGGTCCGGTCAGGTTTGGAAAAAATGTCAGTTTGGATAGAAAAATATTTTGGTCAGCTCTGATTGGATTAGAAATATTTTTGGGGTGATTTGGCAGTCTGCTTTGAGGAAAGTTCGATCAATCTCGGGAAAATACTGTCTGGTACAGGTGGTTCGGTCATGATTGAAAATGTGTCAGTTTGGATAGAAAAATATTCTGATCAGTTTTATGAGTTCAGAATTATTTTTGGAGGTTCTAAAATGAGGGTTCACAGTAAGGCATTGGACAAGATAGGCAAAAGCTAGTATTAAAGTTATGTATTTTGTAATTCTAAGTAACTTAAGTTTCTTTTGAGATTTCTTTTCTTTTCCTTTGATTGATGCTATGGGATTGATGGGAAAATTAGAGGGAAATGTTTAATTAGTGTTTGAATGGAAGAAAGGATCATGTTTGAGAGTGTTTGAGTGGAGGAAAATGAAGTAAAAGTGATGGGAGGAAGAAGAAGTAAAGAAAGTTTAGGGTTTGGTTTTGGTGAGGATTTGATTGCTGGAACTTAAGGCTTCAATTCAAGGGCCTTGGAGTTAGAATTAGGCTTTGGCCAAAACTGAGAAAGTGTAGACATGTGTGTGAATAAGAGACCAGTGAAAGGGTCTGGAAATTTTTTTTAATACTTTAGGAGATATGGATCTTGAATTAGGATTACCCCTGTATATAGGGTCAATGGTGACAAAGAACTTAAGCAATAGGTTAGAGGAATTTAGAGATAGATTTAGACCAAACTCTAAACAAATGAATTATTTTCTTATATGTATAATTTAACCATGTGAAAGGGCTTAAGTTAATGCATGTTGGGAGATATATGGCTCACATTAGAACTGCCCCTATATACAGGGCTAAGGGGGATACAAAAATTAAGCCATAGTTTTGAGGGGCTTAGAGATATAATTAGTGCAAGGAAAAAACATATGAAATGATCCATAGGATGTATAATTTAATTGAATGAAAGGAATGTAGTATTTGGCCAAGGGAATAGGAATTTATAGTAAAAACATTGGGAGTAACTCAGCCTATTTAGGGCACAGTTAGCAATTACACCAAATTTCTTGCAGGACCCAGAATAAGCTACAATTTTAGTATGTTGTGGCCTTGTATGTTACTTTTCTAATTCCTCAAGAATCAGAGAAATTGGAGTTGTGTAGCTAGAGAAATGGTAGAAATAGTGGGGTTGGGTGAGGAAAAGATCCTATAGACATATTTTTAAACTTTAATGTTTTAATGACCTTGCTTATGTAAATTGAACTTATTGAATACATGTATTGTGTGTAGATAATTCTGAGGAGGAAAGCAATCCTCACATAGAGTAATTGAAGGAAAGTTAGTGAAAACAAGTGCAAACAAGTGAGTGTATTATATACATTTATGTACATGAAATTTCCTTTTTGTTTCTTGAATGAATTGCCATATCATTATTAATACCAAACCTTTAATTCATGAATCATCAATCCTAAATCTTTACTTAAATTTGCATTGAAATTATACCACAACTACTTTGACAATGATAGTGTATATTGCCTTGATTCCTAGAGAATCATATTGCTATATTGTTCTATTGATTTTCTTATCTATATTATCTTATTTATTAGTGAAATGAACCTTTTTCATTATTGATTGTCTATTGATTGAAGTACCAAAAATGGTACAATGCTATTGTCTATAATGTAGAGATTCCTTTTTTTCGGTGTGGGAAATACCGGGTTTTGTGCACAATGAAATAACTCTTGATAGGAGAGATTTTGAATGTCCTACCCGTAAGGTTTAGTTAACTTTACATTGTGGTATTACTCTAAAAGAAGAGCATCTACTACTAGTGAAATTGTTGATGAGTATTGATGAAAAATTCCGCGCTCATTTAGTGAATCCAGATTTCTACTGTACCCTAATACCAGTGTTAGTAATATTGCCTTCATTGCTATCGTTTTTAATATTGTCATTCTTATTACTAGACCCTAGTGCCAATGTCATTGATATTACTATCATTGTCGTCATTGTTATATATATATATATATATATATATATATATATTGAATCATTGATCTCATTGTGAAACCAAATTGAAATGAGTTGAACCCATGCACATGATAGTATATATTGCATTCACTGACTTTTACTCACTCCCCTTCCCCTATTTTTTTTTTACAGGACTAGTAATAAATCAGTGCAGCTTAAGTTTCGTTATTCGCTTAAAGCTGAAGGTCAATATAAAGAATAGATATTACGTTTTGACGATTGTATAAGTAGTTATAAGGAAACATATATAAATAAAATTAGTTTAATATCTAGATGTTTCATGGTATCTAAAAATCCTAAGTTAGTGTTGTAAATTATCTAACATATATATAATTATGCTAGTGAATGATTTAATGTAATTATTTCATATAAAAGTATAGTTAATTATTGATGTGTGAGATTGATCTTGAAAATAAATCTTTACATGTGAAAAAAATATTGGGAGAATTTGTATTGGTTGTGAAGTTGAGAATATAAGAGAGGAAAATTACTGGAAGTGTAATTTGCCTTGCAAGTTTTGTGTTCTGGAAAAGTTATATGTATTGTCGGCTTGCTGCCGGAATTATATTGGTTTCCTAATGTAATCGAGTTCTACGGGTTTTAGTGGCATTAGGTTTACTCATGCGCTAGGGCCATCCCATCTCGAAAGTGGAATGTGATAAAAACAAAAGATTTATAAAATCCCATAAAAAGGATAACAAAATTTATAAAATAAATGAAAAACAAAATTAGATATATATTTAGAAAGATATATATTAACATATATCTCTTATTGAAAATAATAAAATTAAACAAAATAATGAGAAATAAATTACCACCGACTGAATAAAGATCGATGATGGTTCAAGTAATAAACTTTAGAAAAAATAAAGAAAAAAATTGAGAGAGAAGGCGTATACTATTACATTTTAGGTCTTTATTTCAACAATAATAAGGTTAGTATATTACATTAAGAACAATGTATAGTATTATAGAGCCTGAAATTTGACTACACTTCATCCATCAATAGCACGATTAACAAAAGAATTTGATTTTTCACCTAATGTGGAACCCACCTTGAGAATTGATCTCAAAGGTTTAGGCTCTTCTTCTTCTTTCTCAAATGAAGCTAAATTTTCTTTTGATTTCTTCCTTTTTATTTTCTTCTTACTTGTATCTATTTCCTCCAGCCTCTCATTTATGCTAACAACTTTCGTTGGAGGTTTTGCTTCAAGCAATGGCAATGGTGCTTCCTGTTCTTGACTAACATGGGTCTCAATTTTCTCTCCTCCATTGAAGTTAGTATCATTTTCTTGAACTTGAGGGAGTTCCTTGTCATCTTTCTTGAGACCATTGGTAGAAGAGCTATTTGGAACAAAAGGATCTGAATTTTTTATCTTATCACATGGTGTTTCTTCTTGAACCCTGTTCTGTAATTTGGCTAAATTTTTATGCAAAGGAAGGCCTAATGTGACAGTCTTGAGGGCATGTTTTGCTAGGGCTTTTGTGATGAAGTTGTAGAGCCTGTTGCAAATGCCAAGGGTTTGAAATTGGTCCCCTCTTTGATCCATTTCTTTTGAAATAGATCTTGATATGAATGGAATGGAATGGAGATGGTAGATTTTGATAAATGCTTGAGTTTATGTGGATACTTTTCTTGCAAGTAGAGGCACACCAGAAGCAAGATCAAAATGTTGTCATGGAGAAGATTCTTTTCTTTTCTTGAGAAGTATTTATAATAAACCCAGAAGTGAAGTCACTGTTAATTCTATTTCTGCTTAAAGCAAAAGGAGCCTGGAGCCTGTAAGAATATCAGAAGGTTGAGTGTACATCACAACAATTGAAAATACAATACAAGAAAACCAATCCAGTATGTTTTTTTTATCTTTTCTAGCAGTAAAAAACAAACTTTTAATTAGTACACATTTTGAAATGAAAAAGAACCAACAATACGCTTCATATAATTCCTTTGTAAGCTTCATATGCCCACTGGGTAACAATAATTATCAAATTCAGCTCTGCACTTGCTGCTTGAATCCATCAACTTCTAATTTGAATCTAAAGGGGGTATTGGACAAGTAAAGATCTGAGTCAATTTATTCCTTTGAAATTCAGTACACAATTGATTCATAAAGCAAAGAACTACATATGGTGATGACCAGATATGCTACAATTCTCTTCATTTTGCAAAACTGGATAAGAATGGTTATTCATCTTCTGCATGGCAGAACTCAGGTCTTTGATCATAGGTATCTGGCTTAAACTGGAATCCGCCCACAAAGACGCCAGTAAGCTCCAGGGTGAAAAAGGGATTTCTCGAATACCCAGATATCACGAACAAGGACCTGAAAATATTTAGGAAAATAAAACACAAGTTGGAGGAGTCGGGACAAATGCCAATGAAAAAGCATATCCAATACTAATTTGAAATACTGAATTTTGAGAAAATATACAAGCTTCAAAACGTAAATAGTTCAAATCACACCAAAGATTATTCTAACTAGAGCAAACAATCTTTAATACGTGTTGAGCATTCTATGGTTCCTTAAAATCAACAGAATACAAAAGAATAAAAGGACAATTCACACCAATATTTTCTTTTCTGGATATAAAAAAGGAAAGGCATATGCCTTGTAAGCTTCAGAATAATTTCACAAGAGTAATTCTTCCTCTGTTTCAACCTTTTCCAATCTATATGTGTACAAAATTCGGCCTCACAAGTTTCAGAACAAAACCAGATGACTTTCCCTACTAAATTAGCTCATACATATTAAGGTACGCTTCTAGACTAAGAACACCAACCCTAAAATCCCTCCTATTGATTTTGATCTCCAAATCATATCCCTGTGAATATAAGTGCATGCCTACAAATTTGAATTAGACTTTCAAATCAGAGCAAAAATTGTACACTCACCAAGGGCAACAATTTCTTTAATTACCAAAAGGAAAAAGAAAAAAATATTGTCCATAAAATTCTGCCACTTAACCTCTGTAAAGGGAGTGCCTCAAATGTCCCAATCCACACCTTAACAACTCCAGAAAATGCTGATCCTCTATGAATAATAATAACTGAAACTATTTGACATTTTTAACATTCAAGTTGTAATAATCCCTCAATTTATCACCCATTACCAAACCTCTTTCCTCCATTTCCTTCAAAACTAACTTAGCTTCCTCAAACCTCCCTAACTTAACCAACTTACTAGCCAATATCCCAAAACTCTCAGTATCCAATGCTGCATCTCTTCCCCCATAAATCATCACAAACTTCACTGCCTGTGCATAATAGCCCAACTTCAAGAATGTATTGATAACATGCACATGTGTAGAATACAAAACACGCACTCCATCATCCTCCATCCTTCTCAGCACCACCAGAGCCCCCTCCACTTTCCCGGCTTTACATGCTCCCAAAACCAGCGCATCATATGTACGTGAGTCAGCACCCAATTCCTCCTCTTCAATCCTCTTCATGACCATACTAGCAGCCTTTAAATTCCCATTATAACAATATGCTGTCAACAAATAATTGAATGCTGTTAGGTCAGGTGAAACCCCCACTGCCCTCATCATCTCTATAACATGCCAGGCATCATCCATCTTCTTTTTCCTTGTAAGAGAATTCAGTATAGGGTGAAAGCTACATGTGCTTAAGCCATACTGCCCATGTGCCATGATATCCACAATGTGCAGTGATTCCTCGATTCGGTCTATTTTGCAAAGACGTGCAATGAGTGTGTTGTAAGCACTCATGCGAGGTAAGCCATTGTCAAGGCGAGCTAGGGCTTGAGTGAGATCATCCAGGATAGAGAGGGAGTTCTCTGTGTTTGTGATGAATTTGAAGGTGTTAGTGGTGCTGTAGCAGTGGTCTCTCACACGCTTGTTTAGGAGGTAGCGAAGCATGTCAAAGTCTCTTTCACGACCAGCAGTGTTAACTAGATCATCATAATAGGCAGCAGTGGGCTTGTCAGGAAATGAATTAGTCTTAGGGTTTTGGGTGGTAAAGAAGCGAGTCGTGAGGGACTGGATAGATTGGTGATTTGGGGATACGTGATGCAGCTTGCGGAGAAATGGAAGTGCCATTGTTTTAGGGTTCAAGGGAGATGGGTAAGCAAGCTGCCAATTAATGCCAGTATCAATTGCGATCCATAAAAAAGAAGAAAGAAGTCCAAGTATAGGGATTATAAATAAGGCAGCACAAAAAGGATAAACAACACAATTATCCTTACCTCCTTTGTTCTATCTCCAGCAACAGTAGTGCCTTTTGAATCATAGGCTTCAAATTTCTGCAAGGAATAAGCAATACATAGGTCAACCAAGCTTTCAACAGGATATGCATTGTAAGAAAGAGAAACAAATACACAGTTGCTCAGGCCTTTTATTTCTATAAACCATGTAAATTCTCTACTATGTAACTAATATTACTAAGTTTAACATATTTGGCAAAGCATTTGTTAAATTAGAGTAGCATTGCTGTTACAACATGATATTTACATAGCCACTAAACTGAGTGTAATGTGAATTACTAAAGCCAGTTGTTGTTGGCGTCATTCTGCTGCCATGGATAAAAGTTCCCGTCTACAGACAAGAATAGTTCCGCCCTTGCATGAAGGGGATTTATAAGGATGGATGTTAACCTAAACTACCTTCCCCAGCCAAGCACAAATCACTATTGCAGGAAGGGCCTTGTAAGCAGTTATTTGGGGTAGCTAAGCCATGCCACATTTTGGTTGTCATGCCCAAGTAATGCACATCTCTAGGAAACACAAATAGAAATGCAGAATAAGACAAGAAAAATAGTGAACTATAGACAGGATCGTTATACCTGCTTTGTCAGAAACTCAAGTGTCAGCTGTATGAAAACTTTGTTGAGGTCATTTCGATCAACACCAATCTGAAATCATATGTAAGAAGAAAAACAAGTTATGTGATTTGGAGTGGAGAAAAAGAAAGAGTTACTCTACAAAATTCAAGGATATTCATATTTCGACCTTTTCCTTGATAATAAAATTTCAAAGTTCACAATAGCTATTTGTTTGCAAATCAACTATGTCATATTTATATGGTGTAAATAAAAACTATGAAGAAATAAAAATTAATACTTGCCAGTCGAGCTCGCAAAGTCCTTATCTTTACCACTGGTTCAATCATTTCCCAATAAACTTTACTCCACATGGACTCTCGTTGTTTAATTTCATTCTTGAGTTCCTGTCAATAAGATAACTGACAACATTTACTGAAGACATATTTCACATGTTTAACAAGACATGATTATAGTGCAGAAGGCAAAAAGCAGCATAAATGCAGCAGAGAATAGAGAGTTGAATGCAAGAAAAACAGCACCAAGACAGCAGGTAAAAGCAACAAGAGCATACAGAGTACATTTTCTCTGTAACTGCTTTCCTCAATGAATTTTTGTCACCATTTGCCATTAGAGTGCTTATCTGGAAAGAGAATATTAATAATAAAGTCAGTAGAACGCTAATGAATAGTTAAATCTTGAGCAAAAAAAAAAAAAAAACATAAGGGTACCTCTTTGTATATTTCAATGGCCTCCCTGTAGAACTGATGTTTTGAGTATCCAGATTTTCTTAACTTAGCAATGGCATAGGCGCTTTGCAGCTGCAAAATGTGAATAGGAAATTGTGATTTGGGTGACAAAAAGATACTGGAGTTTCACTAAAGATGGCATATTAGAGAATATGAAACGTTTGCAGATGGTAATGTCATGGCACAGTGCCAATTATAGCATGCTTGGAAA
Organism: Vernicia montana; assembly: GCA_949750685.1. Classification (NCBI taxonomy): domain Eukaryota; kingdom Viridiplantae; phylum Streptophyta; class Magnoliopsida; order Malpighiales; family Euphorbiaceae; genus Vernicia; species Vernicia montana. Next base: position 9,898 of record CATKHJ010037887.1, on the reverse strand, counting down.
TAAAATAACAAGTCTAAATAGTTGCAGTCAATAAGTTGATTTGTGGAAGATGAAAACAGAAAACTAAAAATTAATAAGCAAGAATTACCTCCAGAATGATATCATCTTTTGTTCTTCTCCAACCACTTTTTGTGAACCACCTGATACAATAAATATAAGAACTCTTGAGTTGATGGCTGAAAATATGCACTACATGCTCTTAAGGGTACATAAGATTTGCATTCCCATTAGAATTTAATAGTATTTTCAAGTGCATTCGCAGCTGAGATGCACAGTAAACTCTGGCTTATTTCAAAATGCAGCCACGCTGCACCATGGGCCAAAAAGTTCTGCATGTAAGAAATGCAAGTCAATATGAAAAATTCTGCCAAAAGCTTGCAACCATATAAAGGAAGTTCATGTCTTACACACAACATAAAATATAAAGATCCAGTAACCTGTTACCAGAATTCACAAATGAGACCAAATCTCTTACCATAATGCACTTCCTCAAGGATTGCATACTGACTCAAATCCTCAAAGATACACTAGAAGAATGGACTAAATATGAAACTATTTCCTTCCTCTGAGTACTAATTATATCTACACATTAAGCTGGTCAACCTTATTGCCAAATCCCAGTTTAACAAGATATACAGACAACTTCCTCTTTAAAAATATACTACTAGTCAATAAGAACCAAAATTGCATAATGTGACTAGGAGTAGCCATTGAGAATTACCATCAAGTCATTTATTGAGTTCTAGTTTGAAACAATAATTCATGAATGCTAAAAATCCAAGAGAAGAATTAAAGCTCATGTAACATCTAACTAACCTTCGCCAGAATGGGATTGGTTCACGAGGTGCATAAGGTTCATAGATGAATCCAGGACTTGAAATGGAGACTTTAAGAGCCCCCTGCATAAAGCATCATAGATGCATGAAATACAACTATTGCGCAAATCCATACAACGACAACCAAGAAATTCATAACAAAAGTAAGTTCACCTATTCCCTTAATAAGGAATACTGACAGAGATTCATAAATTTTAAACTGATAGGCAAAAAGTGGCACCACTGAATTGGCAGGCCTTGCACATGGAGATGCAAAAATAGAAGTCAATATTCCAGATCAAAATATTCAAACATAATGGGCATTCTAACTCCATCATGCATTTGCATCAGTAAAAATGTTCAAAATTTGTGCCTATGTTATGGTCAAACGTGTGATTGATGGTTATGTTGTCTCAAATTTATTGATCTGGCACGCTGAAGAAACAGTTCTAAAATTTTCCGTTGAAAATAGGAAAATTCATGTATGAATAATTTATAAAATAAAGAGCACAAATGTGAGTTGAACTTTGAAATACAGTTTCATAACTACCAGAGTATGGGAAAATCATAGAAGTTTATAATTGAAATACAGCTAAGCCAGTAAACCTTTGTCCATTGGAACCAAAAAGTAGTTATGTCAAGAACGAAAATTCTATTTCAGTAATCTTCAGAAAAAATAAGTGTAAACGAACCAAGTTAAATACAAGTGAGCTGATGCCTGTTCTACAGAAAATACTACACAGTGTGTATAAGTTCTTACATATTAGATTCCTCTATTTTTTTTTTTACCTCCCTGATTAACTCAATCGCATATCAAGAATATAAATCATGTATGTAGAAACGAAAAGAAAGATACCACTTTCTGAATGAGAAGAAAGAATGAAAAATGGCCAGTTTAAGGGGTAGATAACACACCATCTGCCGCGCTTGTGGAGGGGCTCTTGCCTGTGTTGTTACCAACCTCTTGTCATTTAAGAAAACTGACAACTCCATAGCCTGAAATTAAGACATCCGGGACGCATTGATGAATGAGAGTAGAACACCCTAAAAACCAACTGAACTAGTTTGTGAGGAAGGATTAATAATGAATTTGAAACATTAATACAACAGCTGAAATTTATGCTTAATGATCCAAATTTTATGTTCCAGAAACTTACCATCGAAGAATGAAGGGTTGTAATTCCATGAGTCCAAGGAAGAGCAATGTGGCCCCTATGTGGCCAAAATGAAATTCTTGGGGAGTTAAGTTCAAAACCTAATCACAAAGAAAACTCGACTAATAATGAAATCCTCCATTTAAAGTTAGCTTATAATATCTGACAATACTACCATTACAAGCATAAACAGTTTACCATTTGAAATATGACTATAGTAGATTCTTGAGGTCCTGAGCCTGAAGACAGAAAAGAAACAATTTTTGTAAAACTACCTCCAACAAACAATGAATCAACTCGAAACCCAGATAAACACAAAAGAAAAGGGGGGAAAGGATCCATTTTGATCCAAAGAAAAATGAGTAAATACAAGAACTTTGTTACTTGTGATTTTTGTTCAATTAAATAATAAACCAAGATTAAACCCAAAAGGCAATAAACTGAAAGTTTAATTTTTGTTTTTCCAGGATTTTCTCAGAAACCAAACAGAGCAGCAAGAAATGAAACTAAAACTAATACTTACAGATATGAAGAATTTCGAGACTCTAGCGTTGGAGAAAGCGCAGGAATCTTTTGTAATCTTCTAAAAAGTGCCATCTTTGATTGATCACATAAATCAGAGAAGGGTTTTGTAACAGAGCTCAAGGGTTTAAGGAACAATGGAGTACTATTACTTCATGGGCTTGGGAAAGTCTAGACTTAATTGTTCATGACACAAGCACAACTAAAAAGTTAATGGGCCAAATGAGATTTTTCATACAAATACATAAAAATAAAAAAATAAAAAATATATATATTATAAAAATACTCTAAAAAAAACTTAAAAAAATGCCTATTCAGTTGCTTTTTATTACAAAAATACTCCCATTGACTTTTATATTATATATGTGATGGTGAGTTTTCTTATAATGAATTTTTTTTGAAATGATAATCTAATAATATTATTATTTTTTTAAATCTCAACAATTCTAAATTTCTTCTTAATATTATTATAAAATTAATTAGGTAGAAAATTTCCAAATTAACTAATATATAGAAACTAAATTAACTAATATATAGAAATTTTAAATTTAACAAATTACCTAAACCGCTCAAAACTAATTATTTACCTTTTTGAATCCTTTAGTTATTCTCGGTAGTTTGGATCCAAATCAATATAATTGATTGGGTTTGATTATAAATCAAATCGAATAAAAATAAAAACGAACTATATTAAAAAAAAAAAAAAAGAGAGAGAGAGAGAGACTTGTTGGATGGGTTATATTGGCTATAACCTTTTATACTTCAACTCAGTCCGATCTAGTTCAATGGTTTTTACTCCTAATAATCATATATATTTTAATAAATGAAAATTAATTTAAATAAAAAATACAGAAAAATAATAGAAATTAATAATGGTAAAAAAAATTAATTATAAGAAGAAAAAAATTTGTTCATTTTTATACATTTTAATTGATTGATGTAGTTAATATTTTTGCTATCTACAAATATTTTGATAAATTGACAATAATGTCAAGAAGTGCATTAACACACTTAAAAAAAAAAACAACAACAACAACAGTAAATGGTATATGTTTACAAAAATATGGTATATGTTACGTATATATTTGGTATTTTCAACTACTTAATATTTATACATATTAGAAAAAGAAAAAAAATAAAAATATAAAGTAACAGTAAATGGTATACGTATACCATAGATTGGTATATGTTTAGTAGATTTTTGGTATCTGCAACTATTTTATATTTATACAGATTGAAAATCTGAAAAAATTAAAAAGATGAAATAACAGTAAATAGTATATATATACGATAAATTGGTATACTTTTAGTAGATTTTTGGTATCTGCAATTACTTTATATTTATACATATTGGAAATATGAAAAAATAAAGTAACAGTAAATAGTATACATATACTATAAATTTGTATACTTTTAGTAGATTTTTAGTATCTGCAACTACTTTGTATTTATACAAATTGAAAATATAAAAAAAAAATAAAAAGATAAAGTAACAATAAATTGTATACGTATACCATAAATTGGTATACTTTTAAAATATTCAACTACTTTAATATATACATATTAATTTGATTAATTAATTAATTTAATTAAAAAATATTTAAATTAATTAACTACGTGTGGCATATAAAAAATAATTAATGAATTTTTTTCTAAAACAATAATTAATAAATGCAATTAAAAATAATAATAATTATTATTATTTTATTTTATTTTAATAATAATAAAATAAAATAAAATTATTCAGCAAACTACAATTATTGCTAAAATAAAAAATTATTTTAGTTATTAAAATTTTAAATTCAATGTTTGAACTATTCAGAAGTCAAGTATTGAGTCTCAATTTGTGAAAAAATTATGAATTGGAAAAGTCGGGTAATTGAAAATTTTAATATTTTTCATTGAATAGCCACATGATTCACCTTAAAAAAAAAATTCAAATAATTCAGTTTAGAAAAGCTAAGAAATAAATGTATAAAAATATTAATCATTGATTTTTAATTTATTTATAATCAACTTAATATTTCTTTAGAATAAAAAAAATTAATAAATAAAATATGTGTATGTAATATAATATTATAAATAATAAAAAGTAATAAATTGGTGATGAATTTGACATATATAGTTGATCTTTGTATCTATAAAAGTCTGGTAAAATTGTATTAAAATGAAATAAAATTTGGTCATTTTGATTTCATCTTGTAATAGATAATAAAATTAGTTTATTTGGATGGTCAATTATTTAAAATGATGTTGCATTTAAATTTGAGTTTCAAGAGCAAAAATATTAAAAATAAACATAACAAATTTCAAATGATTGTTCAATTATTTCAGATTATTATTATTGAAATGGTCTATTTTATTAATTATTTCACTAAGAATTTAAATTTTTGCTTCTCGTTAATTTTTTTGCAATAATAAAAATAATATATACATATGAAAAAATGAGATAAACTCATTTTTTTTGAAATTAAAATAATACAAAAGTTAAAATGATTTAATTAATAGTAATAATAATAATTAATGAAAAGATAGCATGAAATCCAACCAAAATCAATTGTCATCATCAACAATAAAAAAAACAAAAGTAACAAAATGCAAAAAGTGCATTTTTTTTAATAAAAAGTAAAAAGAGAGCATAAAAATAAATGAGAGAGTAAAAACATAAAAAAAATAAAAGTGGGAGTAAAATTATAATTAAAAATTAAAAAAGAATACATAGGGTAATTTTCTCTTATTTTGTTGAGCCGAAATTTGGGACTTTTATTTACTAAAATTTTTTTTGAGACTTTTATTTACTAAATAAAAAAATATTAGGAGCTTTTACTTTTTTTTGGGAGCCTTTGGGGACCTGAGGCAGCCTCCTCATTTACCTTAAAGCCAAGCCGGCTCTGTGTGTTTGCAGTTGGTGTGAATTTTCCAGCTGACAGACTAGAACGACATGAACTCAAGGAATTTCAAGAAATTTAAAGAAAGATTATGCACAAGATCCTGGATGATTACATTCTCATATGTCGCCAAGCAGAGGTAATTATTGCAAGCACAAAGTCTTTCTTTAGTCTTTTTAAATACAAAATGGACACTTAAGCTAAGGGTGTAAATAAGCCAAGTCATTCGCAAGCGGTTCGATAAAAATTCATTAGCGTTTGATTCATTTTATAAACGAGTCAAGTTTGAGCCTTACTTTAAGATTTGATGAATAAACGAGCCGAATTTGAGCAAAATTAAGCTCGGCTTGATTAGGCTGGTGAACAGTTCGATTATAAGCTCGTGAACAGACTCTCGAATATATCGATTAATAGGCTTGTGAACAATTCGATTGTTATTATTATTATTATTATTTTAGCACTCCAAAAAATATATTTTAATATTCGTATAATCTTTTTAATAATTCAATTTTACTAAAATATATATACTTCTAATTAACATAATCTAATATTTTCTTATTATATAATCTAATATTATAATCTTTAAAAATATAATTTTTATTAATTAATATCTTTGTAATACATGTAATACTCAATTTTATAATTGAATATTTTTTTACTAATTGGATGCTTTTACTTTTATGTTAGTTTTAAGTATTTTTTGTTGTATTTATTTTATTAGAAATAAATATTTAGGAAGTTAAGTATTCTGATAAGTTATAAACGTGTTTCAAAACGAATCGAGCTCAAACTTAGTTCAATTATAATTTATTAACAAGTCAGGCACGAATCGAATTCGATTATAATTTATAAACAAGCTTTTGATGAGTCGAACTCGAGTTAAAACGAGCTAAACTTGAACATTATTTTCAAACTCGATCCAAACTTGAGCTTATAAAAAAAATATTGAGTTGAGCACGAGCAAGCTAAAGCTCGGGCTCGGCTCGGCTCGATTACAGTCCTATTAAGCCTAATGCAATTTCACCTTTTTTTTAACTCTGTTTTGAAAATTCATGCAAGAAAAATTTACATTGAAATGGATGACATTGGAAAGGGAATTGTGGAACTCATATACGACCATTCTATCAAGAAGCTTGTTATGGGAGTAGCAACAGATAAGCACTATTTTGAGTACAAACTACTTCATTTTTTTTTTTTGGTTATTGAAACTACGAGACAGGCATTAGACTGTCGTGCTACTACATTTTATTACTCATACAACTACTGTAAAATTGCAGGGGAATGATACACCTCAAATCCAAAAAGGCCAAATATATCCATCAAAGAGTGCCTAATTCCTGTCAGGTGTCGTATATATGTGAGAAGCACCTTATCCTTATAAGGTATTCATAATAAATACTATGTTAAATATTTTAATTAATGCTGATTATTGTTATGATCACTAACAGAAATGCAATATTTTCAGGGAAGGTGAGTCTTTTTGTTCTTATACCGAACCGGTTGGTGAATCAACTTCTGTTACAGAGGAGAGAGCTGAGGATAGTAGTGGACGTGGATTGGAATTGTGTGAAGTGGCTCAATCAGAGGAAGAAGCTCTGGATAATGCAATGGTACTTTGAAATTTGTTGTTGTGTTAATTTAGTGAATCAAACAACTTGTTAAGATCCCAGTTGGTTTTGTTTGGCAGGAAGGAAATGGCATTGATCTGCTCTATGCTCAACTGGAGCAAGTCCTGGTAGAGGCTGAAAAGTTTAAACGACAAGTGTTTGAAAAGTCACTCAAGCGCGGAGAAGCTGAAAAGACTGCCATTAGGCTTTACCAGAAATTCAAACTCATAACTTCACAGTTCCACTACCATCCAACCAAAGCTTACTGATTATAGAGTCATGTTTTTGTTATAAAAACAATACACTATTCACACCTAGAATTTAATAAGCATTTTCACAACTGTTATAGGCTAAAGCATTAGAAAGCATGTACACTAGAGAATTGAAGCGCAGGAAGGAATCAGAAGAAGCACTAATAAAGAACAAACAAGACCTTGAAAGAATGAAGAATCAACGAGATGAAGCACAACTGATTGCTGCAGATCAGAGATTATTACATTAGATAGAAGTTTCAGATTTTGATAATCAAATAAAAGAGTTGCAGGAAGATGGAAACAATATTGCTCTCAAATTAGCTAAAGAGCTTTCAAAAAGACAAGCAGCAGAAGAGGCCTCACAAATGCATATGTTCCTCTCTGTCTTCTCTTTGTCAGAAATTCAAGAAGCAACTCAAAACTTCAACCCAACATTAAAGATAGGAGAAGGCGGGTATGGAAACATTTATAAGGGGTTTCTTTATCACACCCCAGTAGCCATAAAGGTGCTGAACCAAGATAGCTTGCAAGGACCCTCAGAATTTAAAAAGGAGGTAAGAGTTCACGAGTTTAAGCATGTCAATGTGAAAAGATCTAAATTATCCATTTTTTTCAGGATCATATATTGAGTAAATTGAGGCATCCAAACTTGATTACTCTTATTGGAGCCTGCCCATAAGTTTGTGCTCTAATTTATGAATATTTACCAAATAGAAATCTTGAAGACAGACTATGCTGCAAGAACAACACTTCTCCATTGCCATTAGATTTTTTCATGGGCTTGGGTACCCGCCCAAAAAAATCCGGGCTTGAACACATATTTTTTTCTTTAGGTCCGCTCAAACTCGAACTCGAAAAAGCCAGACTCTTTTTTGTGCGGACTTGAGAATATCATTTCTTTGAAGTTCGCCCGAAAAATTTATATGTAAAAAATTATATATATCTTGATGCAGGCCAGACTTTGTCAAAATAATAAGCCCGTATGATTGGACCAGGCTAGGCTTGAGCTTAAAATTAAAAAGTCAAGCCCGACCAAACTCTGCCCGCAATTTGAACAGGTCTAATTGCCATGGCAAGCTCGAATTCGCATAGCTACTGAATTATGTTATACTCTTATATTTCTTCATTCCAGTAATCCTGAGAGCATTGTACATGGTGATTTAAAACCTGCAAACATTCTCCTGGATGCTAATCTTTGATGCAAACTTGGAGACTTTGGAATCTCTCGAGCACTTTCAAGCGACATGACATTGCGTCACCAAACAGACCCAAAGGGCACATTCTATTACCTAGATCCTCATCTCCCAGCAACAGGAGAATTAACTCCTAAATCAGACACATATTCATTTGGAATTAAACTGTTACAATTGCTGACAAGAAGAACATCCCGTAGCATTGCAACGGAAATACAAAATATGATAGATAAAGGGAATTTGAATTCTTTTTTGGATCCATTAGTGGGGGACTGGCCATTTGTGCAAGCGAAGCAATTGGCTCGTCTGGGTTTGCAGTGCTGTGATATTAACTTGAACAACCGATCAGACCTTGCATCAGAGGTGTGGAGGGTACTTGAACCGATGAGAGCTTCTTGTGGATCCTCATCATTATTATTACAGTTTGGTTCTCAAGGGTATCATCAACACCGTCCTTCATATTTCTTCTGTCCCATTTTGCAGGTTAGGTTTCAACTTTCAATAGTAGCCTCCAAGACCATTTTAGTACTACTGAACCATATCTCATTGCTTGTTATCCATTTTCTTGCAGGAAGTGATGCAAGATCCTCATGTGGCGGCAGATGGGTTTACTTATGAAGCAAAGGCTTTGACTGGCTGGTTGGAAAGCGGCCACAATACATCGCCAATGACAAATCTAGAGCTTCAACATTCGAATCTTGTTCCCAACCGTTCTCTTCGTTCTGCAATTCAAGAGTGGTTGCAATTGCGACAACATTGAAATGTTGTCCTTCTTGTGATTTGCTTTCGAATCAAACTTCGAGTGGGACGCTATTCTTAAAACATACGGCTTGTCGTTTACAAACAGCCACTCTTGAATTACAGAACTTAAACCTATGCATCATTTTTGGAGTAGATAAAAACGAATAGGCAAAACTAAGCAGTAAACGAATATTATTCCGAGTCATTATTTTTTTTTTTGGCCCGAATTCTGAGTAATTATTTTGTTAGCTAGTTAATTAGAATTGCATGTTTTGTTTCTGATCAATTCAATTTTATATATGGAAATATGGTTCAATTTGAGAATTGGAGCCCTAATTTATTAATAATTTGATTTGTCATTTATTCCTCAAGGTTAGGCTTGATTGATAAACTGATGTGTCGTTTATATAATGTTTGGTTTTGACACGACCTCTTTTTTTTTTCTTTTTTTCTTTTTTTTTTCCCGTAAATATCGACTAGTTAGAGCTTCCACAATTTTCCTCCTTCCATAATATGATATCAAAACGGCATGTAGTGCGGTTCAAACGATGACGTATTGGTTAGGACGTGTAGTTTAGAGTTAGACTTTAGACAATAATAAATGACATTGGGTTTTTACACAAACACTAAAAAAAAAATATAAAACAAAGCATATATATATATCTAGATATAGATATACATACACATATCCATATTTATATATATCTATATACTTGAAAGTGAG
>CATKHJ010037871.1:0-12173 GCA_949750685.1 Vernicia montana | reverse complement strand
GCTTTCAATATTTTTTGAATAATATTTATTTTGTCCACTTTTTCCTTTTTCTTGTTTGGCATCATTGTTATCTCACTTCTGGTGGTAATTTGTATTTTTAGAATTATTATAACCACCATGATAATTATTTTGACCACGACTATAACTGCGACCACAACCGCGGCCAGGACCACGACCACGACTATGGCCACGACCACGACCACGTCCTCTTACATTTTCATTATTATTATATGTTACAACATTCACTTCAGGGAATGGAGTATAACCAGTATGACGTGCCTCATGATTTTTCATCAACAACTTATTATTTTGTTCCGCCACAAGAAGGCATGAAATTAATTTAGAATATTTTTTAAAGCCTTTTTCTCGATATTGCTGCTGCAGGAGCACATTTGAGGCATGAAAAGTAGAGAAAGTTTTCTCTAGCATATCATCATCAGTTACCTTTTCTCCACACAATTTTAATTGAGAGCTAATTCTAAATATTGCCGAATTATATTCGCTCACAGTTTTAAAATCTTGTAATCGTAAATGCATCCAATCATAACGAGCTTTTGGGAGAATTACTGTCTTTTGGTGGTCATACATTTCTTTCAAATTTTTCCATATGACAAGTGGATCTTTTATGGTAAGGTATTCGACTTTTAGCCCTTCATCAAGATGGTGACGAAGGAAAATCATTGCCTTCGCATGATTTTACATTGAAGCATCATTTTCTTCTTTAATAGTATCTCCAAGACCCATAGCATCTAAATGAATTTCAGCATCTAATATCCATGAGAGATAATTCTTCTCTATAATATCAAGTGCTACAAACTCAAGTTTTGTAAGATTTGACATGATGAAACTATCACACAAATAATCATGTTAGATAAAATAATAATAAGAAAATCAAGAAAAATAAGAACACAAAATCGCACAGTAATAAAAACACAAATCGTGAAAATAAACATAAGAATAACTCATTGCATATTTTGTTAACAATTAAAATAAAATAATATTGCACACCTTTTTAACAGTTATCAAAATAATTAAAACAGTCAATTGCATCAAGTGCATATAACAGTGTTAAAATATTATAACAAACAAATACGAAAACAAGAACATAAATTATAATAGTACAGTGAAAAGGCAAATACGGAAACAAAACATGCAATTGTACACCAAAATAAACAAATAGAGAACATAAATTGAATCCAAGACCCATTTTATAATCATACAGTAATATACAATTATACACCAAAAGCAACTTAAAATAATATATAAGCAGTAAATAAATTTACAAAATACAATAATTATAATTAAAATAATAAACAATAATCATATTAATAATCATGGTTATACAGTAATCATTTTATTTTGCACTTGTAATATACAAACAGTAATATATTAAAACCAACTTAAAATAATCATGTGATATAACAAATAATCAACAAAAACAAGTGGCCGAATTGTATGTGACTCTAATATCATTCATTAAGATGATGACAAAAGACCAATAAATAAATAAAAGCATAAAATTAAAATTTTGAGAGAATAGAACTTACATGAATTTGAGTGCTTAAAAGAGAATGTGCTGATAATGTGTTATGAAAATAAATAAAAGTAAAGTAATAAGAACACAATAATGAAGAAGGAAAAAAACTTTTGTATTACTATTTCTTGGTGTGTATAACAATGTTATGAATATCTCTATTTATAGGGTAAAAACAACATAAATTACAATATAATCAATTATAATAAACTCAAGAATATGTAACATAATGTAATAAAGGATATGAGTTATAGAATTCTAAAGGTTATAAGTTATAGACATCCATTTTCTAATTTATTCATAACATCACCCATATACAAATGTATTAAATATCAAATAATACAACTCAATATGATTTTTTTTTTTTTTTTTAGTAAAAAAGCTCATCATTAATGCATATGCTAATCAATTAAAAAATCTGTTGCCAAAATAAATATTAAATTTCCTTTTTTTTTTTTACAGAAATATGATATATCAAATGAAACTGTTTTTACAATTTTTTTTTTCTTGAAATGTATTTTTTTATCTGAAAAAAGAAATTATTGTTTATTTTATTGATCTGAATTTTTTTTCTTGAAATGTATTTTTAAACACTGCTACAAAAATTATTTGAATAAACTTCAACAGTATAATTTTGAATTTTTATAAGGATAAACGATAAGAAAATTCGTTTATCCCATTTGCAATTTTATCAAATCTGTTAATTTTATATTAATTTAATAAATTAATTATAGTTTTAATTAATTGGTCAAAATTAAATAAATTTTTTATTCATCCAAATTACAAATAATTGTTTATGATGGTGAAAATGTCCCTGCAGTATTGCAAGGACTTGTTGGAGATATTAAAATTTATTCTTATTTAAGTTAATGGTAAATTTTCTACTTTAATTTTAAATAAATTGCATAGATAAATTATTATTATTTTTTTAATAAAAAATCCTGCTATGTGAGGCTTTCTATTAAAAAAATATTAGAGTATAAGATGTGGAAAGCCTATATTAATTAATTATAAATATTTTATAATATTAATATAAAAATGAATTTTCCAACTTTAATGATTAAATTTTGATGGTTGGCTTCAAACTCAAGGTATATGGTTGGGTTTTTACACAGTTATACTTAAGTGAACTTGTAAGTTCGCAAAAAATAAAAAAAGAATCTGACCCATTTAAGCCACCACATATTTATTAAGTGATAATTGAATTTATATAAAAAAAAATATTCAATATAAATATTTGTGAATTAAATATATAAATAAATAATTAAAAAAAAATAAAATTTTAAGTTAATTCTCTTAAATTTATATCAATTATTAAAAGCGTGATATTTAAATTAAAAGAGTTTTTCTAATATGTATAGAGATTCAATCAACAAAATTTAACTAATTTACTTTCTCTCATCTTACTCTATTTAATATAAATCATGGTTGTCCGACTCGGTTTGATCCAGTCGATTCAACCGAAAAAATTGGGAATCAGACTACTGGCTGAACCGAATCACCCATAATACCCGGTTTATGTCAAATTCGATAAAAATCCGATCACCCGTCCGAACCGGCCATGGGTTGGCAAGTGGAACGGGTTTGATTTCCTTTTTTTTTTTCAATTAATACAAACCAAAAACTTTGCCTTTTTCTCTTTAAATCTCTAAATCTAAGACTAAAACTCTCACTCTCATTTTCTTCGCCCCTTTCTCCTGTATGTACCTTTCTTAGTTCTTGCAATTTGAAATCCACTCCCCTCTCTCTCGTTTGTCTTTTTTTTTTTTTTTCATATCAGCACTTGATAATGCAGAATGAAGGGCTTAGAAACATAGTCCTTACTGAAAGCATGAAGGTAGGGAAAGATTGACCCAAGATATCTCAAATCCCTCAAACGATATGAATATTATCTCTCATTTTATGTTTAATTCTTTTTCCTATGAAGTTTTAAAAGCCTGATTGTTTAACTAAAATAAATAATTGGTTCGTTTGATTTGAAACTGGAAATTTCCCTAAATTTATATGAATTTGAATTTGATTTGAAAATTGTTGATGGTGTGAGTTTTAGGTTTGAGTTTTATGAAATTATAAGCTTGTGAATTTGGAAATTTTAAAAAAGGAGGGAGATGTATGCAAATGACCAACTTGTTAGTGAAATTAAAAATTGAACATTGAGTTTTGAGTGAATTTCTTTTTTACTTATGGATTTGTTAATGAAAATGATATAGAATACACTTAGAAGAGTTTGAATCATGATGCTAAAGTGAGATTGACTTATTTAATTACTACCCAAAATTCCCATGGGTTTTAGCTACTCTATTGCTCATTTCTCGAATTTCAATCACATGCTTTTGACTAGTTTGATTTGGGCAACGTAAGACTTAGAAAAGGAAATCAAATCTTGCCAAATTATGTCTTATCACTGAATTTTAATTAGTGGCTATAATAACTGAATTTATAAAATATATAATATGGGTTGTAGACAATCAACATTGACAAAACTAGCAAAAATTGGAGAGAAGGCATGTAGGAGATATTATGTTGGATATTAATATATTAAAATTATGTTGGATATTAATATTATTATAATTTTTTATTTATATTATTATTTAATTTTAATTATATGTATATTATATTTATTTTTAATATATAAATAATAAATATGTAATATTATTTAAAATTTCGATTCAACTATAATTTAATCTCAATTCGACTTATGATATGTGACTTTCTGCTTTTATCGATTCAAAAATTAGACTGAGTTTGAAAACTATGAAATAAATACAAAATCTCAACTATTGTAAAATTTATATTAAAAAAAATAACAGAAAGTCATTGATTGTTTAGTACAATTAATTTTTTTTAATCCATCAAAAAATTTTGAAAAGAAAAAATTTTCATAAGTCATAATCATAACTTTTATAATATGAGATAAATACTCAATCCTATAACTAGGAACACATCTAATCATGTTAATCCATCAACTATTATTCTAAAATTTTTAGCAAGACATAATTAATTGTCCCTACTAAGATCTTTAATGATGACTAATGGTGCTTTGTCATTGGGTCACTAAGGACTAAAGGTTCTTGCAACTTGTTTCCATCCTTCTTTTTCCACAACCTAAGGCCTCTCATGTGGGAGCCATTAGTGTTCCACTTATAAAATAAAAAAACATGGAAATATCAAGTGCCACAAGCATGCTTACTATTATTGCCATTTATAGTGATGCTAGGTCATTATTGGCTTGCACAATTATTATATGAAAAAGTCTCAATGGCCTCTTACATATAATATTTGGTTGGCACTTTATTTCTCAACTTTTCTTTTAGAATTTTTATGTGATGCAATTAATTTATAATTAAATTTAAATTTATAATTATTAGATTACTCATTTTTAATTCTGATGGTTATAAATAAATTTTATTTAATGATCAAGATTAAAAATAAGCAATTTGACAATTATAAATTCAAATTTATCTATAAATCAAATGCATTATAGAAAAATAGTATTTCTTTTTTTATATAGTTCTTCTTGTGCATCACATGAATATATGATTTTTCTTTATTTCTTTTTTTTTTCATTGAAAAATATTAAAAGATAGAGGAAGGTGTAAATATAAAGCACTATAGAAAAAAAGTGATTATTGAATTACTAATCAATCACATGTTTTTTTTTTTCTTTTGTTTTTTTTTTCCCAATTGATGATGATATCCTTAAATTAAGAATGCTTTTGTGTATGTTTTATAGGGTGTTTATGTATTTAAATTTGGGATCCTGTACTTGTGTCATGTGTGTCTCAAACACAAGGGACACACACAAAGTTAGTTCAACTATCACCTCAAAGTGATATAGATATTTTAATGAATTTTTCTAAGGAGTGTTCACACAACACTTATACAAATTAATTAAATTAATTTAAAAATAAATTAAATTAAAGCGAAGTAGAAATTTTAATAGGATCTAAATATATAATAAAAAATGAGTTTTAAGTTGTTTATAAAATTTTTTATCATATATTAAGTAACTTTTGTAAGAATTGCTAATTAAGTATGGTTTGATTGGTCTTTTCACAATTTCCTTTAAGAATATGGAAAGTATGAGGTCTCATATTTGAGTTTCTTAAATCATAAAAAGTTATCACTAATTTGGTGAGAAATGTTAAAGGAGAGGGTTATCCTACCGTATAGCTTACAATGTTATTTCGAACCATTAAACCTCTTTAGTATATATAAAAAAAAAAAAAAAAAAAAAAAACTTTTGTGAGAATTAATATTATATAAAGTCATCTATTAATTTAACACAAAAAAAAAAAAAAAAAAAAATTAACAGAATGAAGTCGACAAAATGAAATATTGAGAATCTATTAATTCAATTTTTAAAATAAAATCCTCACATGTGAATCAGGTTAATTTTCAGGATTAAATAATAATCAACTATTTTGTTTTAGCATGTAAAATATTCAAAGAAAACCCTTAACACATGGATAATCGTAAGGCATATACTCCGTCTCCATTATTGACATTAGGAACAAGTCACAATTTTTATTTGACCAATTATGCCTAAATGACTTTTCTTTTCTTTTGCCATGATGTTCACGGCAGTTAAGGGATGGTTGTTTGATTCACGCTGTGCAGAGTTTAATGATATAACCCTAAAATATGGTTGATTAAGGACTTATTTAGTTGAATGAAATTTTTGTTTTTAAAAAAGGTTTTTTTAACTAGTGCTCTAAACTGATTAAGAAATAAAAATTTAAATAAGATTAAATTAATTAATTAAAAAATAAAATAAATAAGTAAAAAGCGGAGATTTTGACTTATAACTTGAGATAATAGTAATTCTATCAAAATATTCATTTTTTTTTTCATTTCACTTATTTATATTAATTTAATTATATTTGTTTGAATTAATCATTTTATAATTATATTTTATCTAAAGTAATCGCTCTTAACCAGTGTCATTATGGTACTTGTTAGAAAAATCGTTAAAAAAAATTCAAATTTTCACACTAACATATGAAAATATAAACGCTAAACACTAACTTCCAATTACACAATCATTCGCCCCTAAATTTAGTTAATATACCACACATACAAATGTCAAAATAATTTTGATTGAAAAAAAAAAAAAGTCTGGACTAACTTCTACTTTAATCTAAAAATAGTCAAATTCTTTTGTCATCAAAGTATGATATTCTGATTCCTGTTGTTGGCAAAGTTCAGTGATCATAAACTCCTAATTAGTTGTTTGTTGTTTGTTTTTTCTATTGGGAGCTCGTTGTAAAGATGGAGAGCCTATATCTCAGAGTGGATTATCCCGCAGCCAAAAATACCTCAGTCCGAATATAAAGGGAGAGTTTGTTGTGTGAAGGGCAATGATTAGAGCTTGTAAATAGAAAGAGAGTATATTAGAGGCCCTCCGAGAGACTCTTCGATGCCTTAATCAGTAAATTTAAAGATGAAAGAATCCCCAAGAGAGAACATATATTTTCTCTAGTTCTTTGAGAGTGGACTTACAAGAGTTCATCCGTGTATCCGTCTTTTTGGACTCCCACTCCCCTCCCCTCCCCTCCCCTCCCCTCCCCTCCCTTTGCATGAGTGAATGAGTTTCCTTTTATATTGATTCCAGTAGACCGGTGGAGTAGGTGAATAGATTCATAGTTGGCCGCATCCTAATGGCGAAAAAGGACAGGGTGGAGTTTGAATTGATGGGAGAAGTTACCTTCCTTATGTCAATAGTTGTTATGTGCATTGTTATGGGCGTGCCTATCCCCAACATGTTCTGTCTTATGTGACGGCTCTTGGATCAGTGTACTCAATAACTTTTATATGAGTCAATTTAATGAGCTTTGAGGACGGGGGCAAGCCCCCTATTAACAAGGGCATAGGCGAGCTAGTACCTTGCCAGACGAGTCCCAACCTTCAAGTGGGCTGATTTACTAACTGAGGTTATATCACTGGGCCCATAAGTGACAGTTTTCTATATGGACTTTATCTTTATTGGGCCTATTTAGGACTTGACTAATTTTAGGACAGATCAAGGTACAACTTATGTTCTATCAAATGTAATTGTTATCAAAATTTGCCCTAAATTCTACTAGCGTCAATTTTGAATTTTGATTGTGTTTATCATTTTCTTCTTAGTTTTCCATTAATTATTTTCTTAAGTTAGATTTATTTGGGTAGGATTTTTTATAATATTGAGAAAATCATCATTTTTATCCACTTCGTAATTGGGAAGGTGTGAATGACTTTGATATGTAATGCAAACATTATCCTCAAATATCAAGCAATGCTATTTAGAGGTGGCTATGGTTCTTGAATCGTTAGTTCCGGTTAAGAATCAGTGGTTTATATTCAATAAAATATGAAACTAGACCGAAACCGGTTAAGAGAAGGTTCCGGTTCCAGTTAAGATTTTTCACGGTTTAAGGGAAAAAAAAAAAAGGTCAAACAAATTCAAATGATTATTGCCCGCACCCCCCCCCCCCCCCCCCACACACACACACACACACCCCCTTTTTTTTTTTCGGATCAGAACTGGCAATTTCAGTTCCATAAAAAAAAGAATCCGACCGTAACTGACTCCTCTAAGGTTTTGGGCCGGTTCCACCCTAGTTCCAAATCAGAATTATCCAATATTTGTTTAGATCAACATTTGATTTTGATTTTTTATTTGATTAGAATGTTTATATGGTACTAATCAACATAATTAAAATTAGAAAATTATGTGGTGTTATTTACATCAACATTTGGATTTGATTACTATATCTCATCCAACTGACTTATTGATGTTTCTGGACTTAAGCGAATTGATTAATTTAATCAATTGATCAAGTAGATGTATTCTTGAAGCAAGAGATAATAAAGATAGATGAGAAAATTTGAATCTACACAATCCAATATTTAAGCTTCAAATATAAATTTATTTTTCGTGATTTATTTTGTTTATTTGTGTCAAATTGGTCTAGAAGTTGAAGCTGATTATCTTTCTTCACTAATGCTTATTATTATTATTGGTGGTGGTGAATAAATTTAGCTATCAATTTTAGGCCTCCAAGGTCACACTAGGCCCATCTCTCAAGGAAATACAAATGCACTTAAATTGTGAAAAGATTAAGTTGTCCCATCTTGTTTTATTTTTTATTTTTTATTTTTTTTAATTTTTAGGATAAATTACTATAATATCCCGAGATTTAACATAATTAACACTTTAATCTTGGTTGTTTTAAAATTAATATTTTTTGTCCCTAAACTAAGACTTAATTTGAATTTTTTTTTACATGAATAAATAAAAGATAATCTTTATTTCATGGGATAAGAAAAAAAAAATAAAAGGAGAAATTAATAAATAGTATATTTATTTTTAACATATAAATAATAAATATATGATATTATTTAAAATTTCGATTCAATCACAGTTGAACTTTTGACCCGTAATCATTTGCCTTCATAGATTCTAAGACCGGGCTGGATTTAAAAACATTTTTAAAGGTAATAGGCATTAAAAAATGAGCAACATTTAGTGATATCCAAGATTTATGTTTTAAGGATATGAGCAAAGATGCTACAACACCCATCACAAGCTCAACCTCAACAGCCCCATTAGACGGCTTATTCCATGCAGGCCTCTTATCTGCATTGCCAATACCATCATCCAAATCCTCACCATCTACATAAGCAACAACTTGCTCAGTTACGGCTATTGTCGACGTTAACGTTGACTTGCTGGCCACCTCCGATGACAACGAAGAAGAAAGCATGACAATCGAAATCGCATCAAATTCACCACGAACAATCTAAGTCCAAGGTGATGAAGAAGAAGAGGAGGAGGCAGCAGCAGCTCCTCTAGAACCATCACCACCACCACACGTGGTGGTGATGGAGTGGCGAGGTGAGTGATTAGTTACTGTTGGTGTCGTTGATGCTACCGAGGTGTTAATATTAGCCGTTATAGCCATAGAAAAAAACTCAAAACCAAAAATACTATGGTTTTCATGACCCAAAAACTCAAAAAATTCGAATCGGATCGTCCGGATCACCAGGTGCTCGGCCGGTTCACCGAGTTTTCCTTGATTCTTAATTAGGCTGATTTTATGGCATAAATCATACTGGCCTGAGAATAGATTCTCAATTTTTTCAGTTGAATCGGCCGGACCAATTTAGTTTTGACAATCATGATCTTTAATACTAAGGTATCGATAAATACTAATTTTGCCATATCAACATTGTAAAATGGTTTTTAATAAATATATACTTAAATTTGCTCCAATATCTCAAATATTTTGAATTATCAATTCAATAACATTTTTTTTTGCCAAACAATTCAATAACATATAATTGATTAGTGGGTCATTTCTAATATATAGTTGATCTAAAGATAAATATAGCATACAAGATAAATAAATTAGTTACAATATAAAATTTATGATTTGCTTGTTCACAATTAGTATGTTACAAAGCTTTTCCATGATAAGATCATGGAAACGCTGATTAAAAAAAGAGTAAAGTCATGCAAATGTTGATTAAATAAAAGGTAAAGTCATTGAATGTGAAGAGTGTTGAAGAGCAATGTCTCGCCTTAAAAGAAAGAGACTCATAAATGGATATGTATTAGAGCTTACTCTAAACCCATTGATTTTGTTACTTAAAATTCAATTACTCACCCATAAATCCCAATTTAATACTAAGCTTAAAATTTACATTGAACGCTCCATTACCTATGAAAATAACTTGCTAATTTTATAGACCTTTTCCGCTCAAATCTTGAATTTATACTCATATTATATTATACATTCAGAACTTAGTGATAGTGGTAACTGCATGTAAGACAACAACACAATAAATTTAAATATATTTCACCAATGCTGAAAAAAAAAAAAAAACACTCAAATTCATATGAGATTGACTTGAAATTATGAAAAATAATATTTAACTCTACCATAAATTTAAGATATAGTACATTTATCCGGATAACACTAATTGAACTCATTAAAATTTAAATGAATGTTTACATTATGAATTACAATTTAGGCAGATCTAACTTCTTAATTTTAAAAGACGACAAATGATTTTTTAAAAAGATTTGAGAGGCAAAAATTATTTTTTCAAAAAATTTAAATTATTTTTCAATATATATTAAGAGTTAATTTAAAATTTTTGAAGGTAACTACCACCTCAAAAATTTACCGCTGTATATATTGATTTATATGATTTTATTTAAAATAATGAATCAAAATGATCAGTTATTCTGCACTTTCGTTATGTAAATTATAAATTTAATTGCTTTCAAGCTTCAAGATCATAAGCATATGATAAAGAAAATAAGTACCAAATCAAATTATAAGGTCAATTGGAATTTTAACTATTCATTCATGTGTATAGAAAAAACTCTATTTGTAACAGAAACGTTAAATGTCAAACTTTCACAGCTCCATACAAATTAAAATAAAGTTTTTGCAAGAAAAATCATTGAATCATTGTCAATGACTTAATTTTTTTTAAAATAAATTTAAATTTCATTAATCGTCAGTAATTGAATACAAATTTTAATATAAAAAAACCTTATATAAAATCAACTATTCTAATAAAAACAAACTAATTCGCAAATCGCAAATGTTCAACAAAATATCTAACTGTCATACAATTGGTTTTAAAAAACTGCGACTATAATAATGAAACGTGAATGACTTAATTTAATATAAAATATATTAATTTAACGTCCATGTACTTACCATAAAATTAAGTTGAATTTATATTAGAAAAATAAATTTCTCAACTTGCCATTGAATTGTCAAACTCCCTAAGAAGATTATTATTATTTTTTTCTTTGCAACATCACACAATCATTAATTTTTCGGATTTGGTCAATGATTTTAGTATGGATAATGGTCTAATAAGCACGCAATAAACAATACGTCAGAATTTTCACTCGTTGAATTATATATATACTATTTTGATTTAACCTGAAATTGTATAAAAATAGTTAATATTGAATCATTTCATAGTCTACCATTCTCTCTCTCTCAAGCTAGACAATAAATCTAAATTTGATTATCCAGTCCTCCAATGTTAAAAAAAAAAAAAAAAAAATACACTTGGTATCACCTTCATTTTTAAAAAATAAAAATACTTTTATAATATATGATATGAAATTCTAATTCTAATTAATAAATTATAGGAATGGTAATAGGGCAGTGTGGGATGATTTTTTGTAATTTTTATTCCTACCACATTAGTAATTGGGACATTATAAAGTAAAGGAGGAAAAAATAAAAGGAAAAAACAAGTCAGAAAGGACTAGATATCTCTATTTTTTTTTTTTTTTGGTCATTTTCTATATTGTAAAAAAATATTTTTTTTAATTAATTTAACTCCGATTAAACAAATTATAACTTATTTTATAATTATATATGTATGCATATATAAATTATTCTCAATATTATTTTTTTAATGTTGGAGAAAAATATTAATATTATGTAATGAACAGTACATCTTTAAAGATAAGAAAAAACCTTTTGATATATATATATATATATATATATATATATATATATATATATATATATATATATATATATATATATATATATTACCACCAAAACAATAAAAAATATCATTAAAGTATAAAAAAAATATATATTATACACTTTTT
>CATKHJ010037837.1:0-10984 GCA_949750685.1 Vernicia montana | reverse complement strand
TATATATATATATATATATATATATTGTTACTCGAATGGTCATAAGGCCTAATTGCAATGTAATCCTAAAGCAAGAACTTATCTTGGCTGCATAACAAATAAATCTATAACACAAGCAGAAAACACAATCTTTAGGCTGTATTTGGTGTATGCCGTAGCAGAATGGAAGTAATGTAATCAAATACATCTAGTTATATTTTTAATTTTTTATGCTAAAAAACATTTGATTACATGACATTTCATTCCATTACAGCTATCAAATGTAACCTTAGTAGTTGTTTATAACACAGAATTATACTCAAACTTAAGAACAATGATTTTTTGGATTAACAGGACCTGGATGTTCCTCTCTTGGGTATGGAGCCATGGAGGAATTAGGACCATTCAGAGTAAATAGTGATGGAAAAACACTTTTCAGAAACAATTATGCTTGGAACAAGGGTAAGCAGACTTGATCATCATTTTGTTTGAAAAATTTTCAGCAAAATTGTCAAAACATACTTACAATTTTAGAAATAAATGGCAGTGGCAAACGTAATCTTCTTGGAATCTCCTGCTGGGGTAGGCTTCTCGTATTCGAAGACGCCTTCTGATTATGACCGTGCAGGTGATACCAATACTGCAAATGATGCCTATACTTTTCTTGTCAACTGGCTTGAGAGGTTCCCACAATACAAGACAAGGGATTTCTTTATAACTGGAGAGAGTTATGCTGGTCATTATGTACCTCAGCTAGCATACACAATTCTGCAGAACAACAAGAAAACAAATTATACCATAAACCTGAAAGGCATTGCGGTAGGTTCAATTTAACTGGATTTTCTCTTTGCCTTCAAATATTTTTAACTTGAGTAATTAAATCTTTTCAAATCCTAACATTTCCATATGGCGATTAATTATTTCAGATAGGAAATGCATGGATTGATGATCTTACAAATGTAATGGGACTATATGATTATCTATGGACCCATGCTTTAAGCTCAGATGAATCAAATGAAGCTATCCACAAGTATTGTTACTCTGGGAGCATTCAGTCTGACGAGTGCTACAACTCCAAATTGAAAGTCTTATACGAGAAGGGTCATATTGATTTTTATAACATTTATGCTCCACTGTGCCTTGACACTACACCCAAAGTATCAGCTGGTTCTGTAAGTCTTGTTGCATGATTACATCTAACAAATATCCTACAATAGTATTTTAGAATTTCAAATATAATGGAGATAAAACAAAAAATGAAAAAAAAAAAAAAAAAGAGAGTAAAAAATCTGGCTACCTTAGTATTCTTATAGAATATAAAAGCACACATAACTGCTACTGATTCTCGAGTTTTAACAGTTCAATTATCAGCTATCCTAAACTTAATTCTAAAGTTTTTAACAGCTCCAAATGGAACTAAAGGGCTTTGGGAGACCTTAGCTTTGAGCTTGGTAAAGAATTCTTTACTCATAACTCACTGCATTCTCTCATCAACATGAAGTCTACTTTATAGACTATTAAAGCACTACGGGAAATAAAAATAAGTTGTAATAACAAACTTTCTAACCATGCATTATCCTTAAACTTTTATAAAGCTATAGCACAGACATAGCTGCAGAAAACACACTACAATAAAAATTACGGTATTAGATAAAATTCAGAACAATTTCTACATCTCCTTGTACGATTTTAAGAGCCAAAGTGACTTCAAAATATTCTTATCAGGTTTATTACTTTGACCCCTGCTCTGACGACTACGTAGAGTATTATCTCAATACTGCAGAGGTGCAAACTGCTTTCCATGCAAATACCACAAAATGGAGCCATTGCAGCAGGTAATCATGATCATTCACATACAAATACTATTTTTATTTTGGATTAAAGACTAATAGTTCAAAGTATCTGTGTGAAGTGTTCTTAACTGGACTGATAGCCCGGTGACCATCCTACCCGTCATCAAGAATCTCATGGCAAGTGGCATCAGAGTCTGGATATATAGGTAAGCTCAAATACAAAACATCAGAAATAATGAATAATGTAAAGGTCTTGGACTAGCCAACTAGTGGGCTCACCTGCCGGTATCATCATAAGGATGATATTCAATCATGGATCCCAACTGGGATTCCAAAAAAAATCACTGCCCTTGAAGATAGAGAAGAGGGCATGTAGTTTTCAGATCGGCAAGTCCTGGGGAGGCTTAGTTAGCTAATTTAATATAGTGATTCGGAAAATTTTCCAACCTTCTTTCCACTAGAGCCTTCTTATCAAATTGGTCTTCAAAGAATCTCTAGGGGCTAAGCTTAAAAATCGATTGGTAAGTGACTAAAGGTTGCTAAAAGAGAAAATCATATGCATATATACAGACACCATCATTCTGAAATAATTCAGGCAAATTTTAATAATTGGAGATTACCATTGCAGCGGTGACATAGATGGACGTGTACCAGTTACATCATCCAGGTACTCAATAAACAGTCTCAAGCTTCCCATCAAGACTCGTTGGCAGCCCTGGTATACGAACAAAGAGGTAGTAAAGTAATACTGGATATTCAGTTATTTACCTATGATTCATTTTGCTTCCATCTCCTTTAGGCTTGAAAAATATACTTGGAAATAGTACTAAACCCACTGTGAGATAATACAAGTTTCTATCAGTCAATGT
This sequence comes from Vernicia montana, assembly GCA_949750685.1. Lineage (NCBI taxonomy): Eukaryota > Viridiplantae > Streptophyta > Magnoliopsida > Malpighiales > Euphorbiaceae > Vernicia > Vernicia montana. Next base: position 8,343 of record CATKHJ010037837.1, on the reverse strand, counting down.
TCCCATGTCCTCTTATTAGCATTAAAGATTGGCTGTTAAAAACTAATACATTATAAAAGGACTAGTTGCAAATTGATAGAAAAACTTCAAAATCCCTACCAAGCTTCAACAACACATTATATCATATACCTTTGTCAGGAAACTAAGTTTATATATATAGCTTTGGCAGGTGTTATTTGTAGCACTATCATTAGCAATCTTCATCATGTAGCATAGCAATTCAAACATAATGAAATTTCAATGATGGCAGGTTGGAGGCTATGTCGTGGCATACAAAGGAGTGACATTTATTACAGTGAGAGGAGCTGGACATCTGGTACCAAGCTACCAACCAGAGCGTGCACTCACCATGATATCATCCTTCCTGCAAGGAAGTCTCCCTCCTTCCTCAGCATAATCTCCTCCTGCTCCTACCAACAGTTTATGCAAGTGGATTGGGTTATCATGTTATGTGCTTATGAACTTTTCAAGTAAAAGAAAATGTGGTGCATGATTCTTCTTTATATGAAAAATTATGCCTCTTCATAAAATATCTTTGAGTAGATAGTAAAGGTATTTCTTAAAATTTGTTATATGCATACAAATGAAAAGTTAAGTGCAAAAAGCAATAAACATTCAGACAAGGAATAGGAGAATCAACAGGATTATGTCAAATGCAGAAAAACCTCACTTGGGATTACTGCAATTCTGATAATACATGAAAAATGATGTACACCCAAAAGCATTCCAATCAGTTAAAAATCGACATGGTCATCAATTTATGCTGCTAATTTCAGCCAATCACAGACAAAAAAATAGGCTGGATACTTTTCAAAGGGCTTCCTAATATGTGGCTAGTCAAGAAATCATAATATAGCATAGGATCACAACATGCCCTACCATATAAATTGATGCTGCAAATGAAGGTGTGTAAAGGAGGGATTGACTGTTGAGAGACAGTAAATTACCAGACATGGTAACTAACATGCCTAACTTTTGCACCAAGGGAACTAAATCTAGTTATACTTCGAAATATCCATCTGCCGTGATAGAGCTAGAGAGATCCCTTCACTTATTTTACATTTCAAGAGACCTCTGAAATCAGTTTAAGCAAGTATAAATTTTCAGAAGCAGTTTATTTTCTTTTTCTTTTTGCTCTAGAAGCATATGTAAAGCACTATATTTACATAAAATTAATAAATAAATAAAAGACTCTCAAAGATGAGCTTTAAATGGCTTATGTAAACTTTAATTTGGTAGTAGTAGTCTTCCTTTTCTTGTCATCAGGACAAAATTAAACTCCCTATGTAATAATCAATGACCATGCTTAAACCATTACAGATTTTATCCAAACTGAAATTCTAAAACAGATTTTTATCAGTGATACGGGATAAGAAAAACTATTTAAAGTTGCTTTATTATTAAATGAATGGAAAAGAAACAGTCTGAAATTTAAAGCACTAGACACAACCAGCAAGTTTGGAGAACGGAAATACGTCACTATTTTATTCAGCACACACACGTCAGAGTAAGAAAAATCTACAACAATCACTCTTTTTCTTGTAGTATGAAAACTTATAATCCTGAGTTTGCCAACTATAAATGATGGAAGGATCTTCACCAAAAATCTTGACAAAGTTGTCAGAGAGTTGATGTCTCATGTACACATTCTAGAAGAGTTAACATTCTTTTGTACGGTGACCAAGTTGAATGAGATATCTCCATAAGGGTCATCTCACTGGAAGCAAACATTTGTTAGTTTTCAAGGTCACAACCATGCTCCAAACAGAAGGAAATACTGATAAAAAAAAAAAAAAATTCGAAACATCTTGTCCTATGCAAGGGCACAATAAAAAAGGCAAAAACTTCAAAGGAATCCTTAAGAAGATGAACATAACTGATACAGAATGGATTAGAAGAAAGCAATGATTACCCTTGTACTTTAATTGGAAGGAAGCAAGGTACCAAGAACCTTTATTTGCCTTCATTTTCTCAGTAAAATCAAAACCCATACAAACACCAAAACTTTCATCAAAACATTTGAACAAAGGAGGAAAGTAAGTAATGGAAGGGTAACCTTGTATCCTTTTTTGAAAAGAATAGATCAAATTTTTTAGAAGTACAAGGAAGGTAAAATTTTATCTTTCCCTACACTTCAATATTCAAGTTTTTCTACATTTCAAATTGGAGAGTAAAAAAGGGTAATTGAACTTACTTTTCTTTAACTACTCTTTCTCCTTTGCTCCTTTTTCAAACTAGGGAAAAGTTAACATCTACATTTCTCCTTCATTCTCCTTCCCTTCCATTAATTACCCTTCTCTGCACTCCATCTAAACATGCTGTAAAGCAAAGAGTTACTTACCGATAACTGTTGTAGTTACGCAATATGTTTCCAACAACACTTCTCAAAATAAGACATTGACAATAAAATGCAATAACAATTGAATAAATTTAAATGTCATAAAAATTATAGAAATATTGGTCAAACGTAAACTCAGATTCAAAGCAATAAGTCTTAAAAATATCTAAGTACCATTCATCCATCAAAGCCTAAATAACTAACAGCTCACCCAACTGCTCAGCATACATCCGAGCACACTCATTTGTCTCAAGCAATTATTGTAAACACGCCTCCGTTCGACCCATTACGTGAGAAAATTCCCTAACACCTTAGATGAAAATAGCACAAGAAAATGAGAAACAAAATTATACACTTTAATTCCTTCACCTATTCCTTTATAACCAAGGACCAATAAAACTAATGTGAATTATCCAAGAATAGTTCCTTAACGGCGCCATGTCTGTGAGTGAGATGTATTGCTCAAGCAAGGAGGCAAATTGAAATGCAAAAAAAAAACGCAAATGCTTGCGAAATCTCATTAGACAAATGCTTTTTCTTTACTGACAAATCCGGGAAAATGACAAGAAACGCAATTAGGCCTTAAAATTCTTTATTTAGGTCAAGAAAATGAAATTCTCGTTTGCTTGGGCTGTCCATAAACTAAACATTAGTGGACTATTATTTTTAGGATGTAATGAATGATAGTGGGTTTCATTTGGTTATTCAAATTCAAACTTTTAATTTTATTTTAATTGAATTTCAAGCTACACACTAATAGAAGAAAGTAAAATAATTGAACAAAAAGACATTTTCGTTATAAAATAAAAGAAATTAAAGGAAGAAAAAAAAAATTGGATCTCAAGAACTAGTAGGGTATTCTTATTTCTTTCTTATTAGAATTTCTATCATACATTATAAAATGTCTTTGTTTATAGGCTTACAAGTATGAAACTAAAGAGTCACAAGTTATAAGATTAATAGTGATTATAAATTACAATAATTTGGAAGATCAAGGGATAAGAGATTTGGAAGTGAATAGACATCCATTAATTATAATATTTATAACACTCCTTCTTTGATGTCCATTATACTGATATATGTCTCGTTAAAATCTTATTAGAGAAAATCCCTGTGAAAAAAAAAATCTTAGTGAAAAAAAAAAGAATATATTATATTAGCTTATAATATGCATCATAAACTGTCTCATTAAAAACCTTGCTAAGAAAAATCTAGTGGGAAAAACCCTTATTAAGGAAAAGAGTACAATGTATATTTCTCCCCATTAAATTAATGTCACTTGAGATCTCTATATTGCCGCATTCCAATGTCGTGCACCAACTTCTCAAATGTCGCGGTTGGTAATGCCTTTGTGAATAAATCTCCTAAGTTATCCTTGGATTGAATTTGTTAAACATTTATATCACCATTTTTCTAGAGGTCATGTGTAAAAAAAAAAAAAACTTTGGTGATATATATTAATTTCTCTAAAATATATACTCAATGATATTTAAGTAATATCCACATATAGTAATTTATTTATAACATTCTCTTTTAGATATTACTTGCGCAATGAATATATCTCGTTAAAAACCTTGCTAGAAAAATTCAGTGGAAAAAAATATAGCTACGGAAAAGAGTATAATTCATGTGATATTTTGTCATTACACATATTGCCTTATTAAAACCTTTGATCAAAAAAATCATGTGGGACAAAATTTTGACTAAGGAAAAAGAGTACAATTTTATGTTGATTCACTCCTCCTAATGAGGATAACATTTTAAAACGGCACATATCAATTAATAAAATAAGTAATTTTCAAATATGATATTAAGTAAAGACTTAGTAAATAAGTCTGCTATATTGTCACTCGAGCGAATTCGATGGATATCAATTTCATCACTCTTATAGAGTTTATGCGTGTAAAATAAATTGAGTGAAATATATTTAGTTCGGTCACCTTTAATATATCCACTTTAATTTGTGCAATACATGTTGCGTTAATATCAAATAGTATAATGAGAGTATTTTTTATGGAGGTATTTCATGATCATAGTTTGCTTTACAGATTTCCATGAAATTGTAGTACTACCATAAGCAAACACATAATCAATATGAGATCTATCATTATGTGGATCAAGCAAATAACTAGCATTCACAAGATAACGTAATAGTCCTCGAATATAACGCAATAAGTGTTTTACACCACTCTGATATCTCTTGGTAAGTGCAGAGTTAAAACATAGTTGGGAAATTTATTGTAAATGCAATATCAAGTTTGATACAATTAAATATGGTATTTCATGACCAAATAACTCTTCGTTATGTGGTTCTTCAAGACCAAATAGCTCTTCGTTATCTTCTTTAGGTTTAAAAGAGTCTTTATTCACTTCCATTGAGCGAACAATCTATTGGTATACTTAAGGGAAATTATTTATCCACTCAAAATTGCTTAAGTACCATTTCCACATAAGTAGACTGGTGTATTAGGACTCCTTGAGATAAATGATCGATCTGCAAGCCGATATAAAATTTTATTTTCCCCTAAATCTTTCATCTCGAACTCACTCTTTAAATAAGTACATGCTTTTTTGAGTTCGTTAGGAGTCCCACTGATATATAGATCATCAACATATACTACAATAATAACATAATCATTTTGTAATATTTTTATGAATACACATGAATATAATGTATCATTCACATATCCTTCTTTCAGTAAAAATTCACTCAAACGATTATACCACATATGTCCATATTGCTTTAATCCATACAGGGATTTCTGCAATTTGATGAAGTACATGTCACGTGTTTAATGTGCCTAGCCTCGCTTTATATCTTACCATCTCATTATTCTCATTACGCTTTCGACAAACACTCATTTAACTCAATTGGTTTCACATTTTGGGGAGTCAACGTAACATCTAAATACCATGCGTTTAGAGACCGAGTCTAGTTCGGCCTGAATTTACCTCTTTCCATGATGGCCAGTGTCTATACTGACATTTATTTATATTCATAAGTTTTGAATCCATATTGTCTCTTGAGACAGCAAAAACTACTGTTGAGATAAATTCATCGTCGACGATAAATGAATTTCTATCAAATGTTTCTCCTATGTTTACAAAATTAATCGAGATCTTGTAATTTTCATTCATCTGATCATAAACTCTAGGAGCTATATCTGAAGGATCTAATTGTTTTGTTGTCTCAGTCTGTGTTTCATCATTGGCTATATCTCTTTAACTAATATCTTCCTCTTCAAAAGACTTCTCTTCAGGAGATTTTTCTAATGACATTGCTTTTATTTTCTGCAGATTTTTGTCTTTAGTTCCAATTTACCGTCCACGCTTGTAGCGTGTGTCGAGCTTGATTGATTTTCTATTTTTAATAGGAACCACAACCCTTATTGGGGTATTAGCAACTGAAATTTGAGATGTTGTCACTCTTTTGACATCTGTAAATGCATATGGCAGTTGAGTCGCAATATGTTGCAACTATATTATTTTTTGAACTTCGAGTTCACTCTAACTTATACATGGATCAAAATTGTTTAAACGGTCTTCCTTTCAAGAAATTTATCGACATTCTTTAGCACTAACAGTTGCTTCCCCCCACCCCCTCCCCCCTTAATATCAGGAAATGTGCCTCATCAAAATAAATTATTAGTCTCCTCTTTGGACTCATTTTGAGATGGTACTATTAGTACATACACGGCACAAGAAAAAACTCGCAGATAAGAAATATTAGGCTCACATCTATATACAAGTTGTAAGAGAGAGTATGTATTATATGCAAATGTCCAAATCCGAAGTGAAGTTGCATGCATAATGGCATGTCACGCCAAACCTTCAAGGTTTGATTATTAAACTACATATTCAACACAACATATTGTTCATGTATATTGAGAGTAAAACAATAATGAAATTATTCATAAATTATAATACATAAAATAATATGAGTAATAGATAAACAACTTATTAATATAAAATTATGTAAATATATAAAAACAATATCATAATCCAAATAAGATATGAAAAACATTAAAAATGAAATCCAACAAAATAATACAAAATCCTGGCCAATTACTCATTCAGGGAGTCTACATATTGAGCTAAGTTGAGTATTCTATGTAAGTTATTTCTCTTTCAGAATTCTCATATTTACCAAAAGTACCTCATTCTTGAGTTTTGTCTTTTGGTTATCTACAACATTCACTTCAGGAATTGCTGCTGTACTAGTGGGCCTAACTTGATGATTTCTCGTTAGCAATTTATTGTACTTTTCAGCTACTAGAAAAAAAGGGTGTTCGCGGGTCGGTTTGGTGCGGTTTTAATAGGATATTCAATTCAATCCACTAGTTACAGATTGAGAATTTATCAATCCAACCCAACCCACAAAAATGAAAAAACCAACCAAATCTAATCCACAAATGCGGATCAAATTGGATCGGATTATGCGGATTTATTTTATACACTATTCACTTTTTAATTAACAAATATTTCTATCAATATTAAAAAAAAAAATAAAAACATAATAATAAATTAAACAACTTACTTTTAAATTCCAATAAAATAATTTATATAGCAAACAGATTAAATAAAGAAATCAATATGTAGAAACCACATTACAAGTCCCAACAATAAAAAATAATAAAAAAATTCAAAACTATTAAAAAAACACTGCATAATGAAGAACAAAAAATAGGTGATCTGTAGTGTCTTTTTATTTTTATTTTAATACAAATATTAATTATCAAATAAAATCCAACTTACTTTTTTAATATAAATGAATAAATAAAATAAATCAAAAAAGTCCTATATATATATATATATAGTTCGGGCAGCAGGTCAATTTGCGAATTAAAAAATAAAAAATTTAATCTAATCCACAAAGTGCGGTTTAAAAAAATACAAACCGATTCAATCCATGACACTTATCAAACTACGGTTTGATTGTATATTGGTGTGGGTTGATTCAGATTGGGCAGGTTATGAACACCCCTACTATAAAACAAACAATAAGTTCAAAATATTTTGCTCTCTATACTACTGCTGCTGCTGCAAAAGCATCTTAAAGACATGAAAATAGTATATTTTTTTTATAGCATATTATGTTCTGTAACTTTATCACCACACAATTTCAACCGTGAAATGATTCTAAACATTGCTGAATTATATTTTGAAACAGACTTAAAATCTTGTAGGCGTAAATTTAGCCAGTCATATTCAACTTATGGTAGGACCATAGTTTTCAAGTGATCGTATTGATATTTAAGGTTCTTCCAGAGAAGATAATGATCCTTAACAATGAAATATTCAGCCTTGAAGAGATTCTTTACGTTAAAATATTTTTTAGGTAAAAATTTAATGCTCACATAGCACTAAATAATAATATCTCCATCAAACAACAATAATAAAATTATTATCACAATAATAATAATAATAATATATTATGGAGAATTTAATAACGCACATATGCAAAATTAAAATTTAATATTCTAATCCAATTATAGATATGTATAAAATCTGATCTCTTGTCACTGTACCACACAATAAAAAAAAATAGAACAAATATAACACCGGTCGTGAGCCTTGATTTAAGTTTAGTTCGTTTGACTAAGTGTCCAACTAGGTGCTTTGCTTATGTAGCCCAATATGAACTAAGAAGGGGGGTTGAATTGGTGGGAAATTAAAAAATTAATTGAGCAAGAAGGAAAGAAAAAGAATGAACACAAAGATTTATAGTAGTTCGGATTATAACCAATCCTACATCCACTCCCTAATCAACAATTGGGTATTTCACTATCTATGGAGTTTTGACAAGTTCACTCCCAACTTAATGTTTTCAAGCTCACACCAAACTTTACAAGTGTTTTCAAGGTTCACACTAAAAACCTCACAAGTGTTTTCACTTAGGCTAACACTCAAACCCAACAAGAGTTTTACAAGGATCACTCTCCCAACCTAATTAGTGTTTAATGGCTAACACTAAACCCTCTTTGAGCAATGAATGCTCTTACAAC
>CATKHJ010037807.1:0-11940 GCA_949750685.1 Vernicia montana | reverse complement strand
ATTGTATTGTTCCGAAAATTTCGGGACAATACAATTTGGGGATCGGATATTTCGATTCCGGTCCAATCAAATCCAATGCAATATGGAGATTCGGAGATCTTGAAAAAAAAAAGAAACAAAAATATGTAATTTGTTAATTTACATAAAAAAAAATAATTAAAACCCATAATTTATCAATGATTTTAAACAATAAAAAATATAATTACTATAAAAATATATAAATATAATTATATTAGTATTTTACTTAATTCAAATAATTTTAATATTGATTTATATACTACTTAAAGCTAATAAATATTTTTTTATAAATTATAATCACTTTCTAACTTTTTATAAAACTATTAGCCTATTACAAATAATTTCTTGTCGATAATGTATTACAGAGATGTTAATTAATAAAAAAATATTTTTAAAAATTAGAGTATTAAATATTAACAAAATTTAATTTAAAACTTTATTAGTATCACATAAATATAATTACAATTGAAATGACAATATTACTGGACTTACATACTAACATATCATATTTTCTTATTATTACTTATTGATTAATCATAACATATATTACAAGTTTTTTTTTTCTAAAACATATATATAGTGAATTTAAAATATTTAATTGTAATATGTGATTATATCTTAATATTATTAAAACTTAATCCATATTATATTACTAATTTTTCATTAATACAAATTTAATAAACCTAATATTTAAGTAAGTTATATAAATATCAATACTTATATTAAATTGAATTAAGATATATACATTTATAATTATAAATTTATAATTTATCTAAATTTTCTTTTGATATAATTTAATAATTGGTATAATGTAATGTATAATCTTATAATTTTTGTATTATTTATACATTATTCAATTACTACTACTTATATATTATAAATAAAAAACTAAAAAAATTTCGGTTATTTCGGTCAAATTCAATTTGGTTCAATTCGATTCGGTTCTCAGTCCGGATATATGTTAATATTCAGAACCATACCAAAACATTTCACTTGGTCCAGTTCGATTTAGCGAAAGTCAAAAAGTCAATGGTTCGGTCCCGTTATGGATATTTTCAGTCTGATTATTTGGTTCAATTCGAAATTTTTAATATCCGTGCTCAGCCCTATCTTGAGGGAAGTGAAAAATAATTTTTTAAATGTTCTATTTATACTACCACCTAAAAAGTCACCCAAAATATATAAAAGTCTATTACTTTTTAAATACTAGTTAGCTTTTGTAGACTTTAAAAAAGTTGTAATTGAATATCATGATTTCTATAAATTTTTTTGTAATCTTTAAAAGTCATTATAGAATACCTCTTAACTTTACACCTCACTTTTAAAATTCATAAATTTTTTTAATTTTCCTAATCCAATATATCCATATTAGTTTTTTACTCTCTCATCTTTCTCTTTCTCTCTTCTCTTGCTACTCTATTTCTCTCTAACATTTTTTCCCTTCACTTTTTTTATTTGTTTTTCTTAATTAATTTTTTATTATATTTTATTAATTAAATATTAATTATAAATATAAAATATATTTATTTTTAGTTTTAGTTTTTTTTTTTATTTTTTCTAACTATATTTAATATATCGAGGGCATTTTAAGAAATAATAATAAAAATAACTCAATTATATATTTGTTTTGAACACAAAAATATAAAATTCAAATGTATTTCATATTTTAAATTATATATTTTCAAATATAAAATTTTATTTACAAATGAATTTATAAATAATTTATAAATTTCATATTTATAATTCATTTGTTCCAAACGAGTTAATATGTTTTTTTCCTAATAATCTCATTTATTGTAGGTATAATATATTAATTTATCATAAACTTTACATAATTTACAATTGTACCATATTTTTAACTTTTAAATAATTTTACCCTAATATGAAAATTTATTTGCGATTATACTCTAAAAAGTTAAATTAAAATAAAATTATCCAATTATCTTTTTTAGTTGGCACGTTTATTCAATAAAAAAATATTTATTGCGGAATCCATTAATAATTTAGGTGATGTTCAATAAAATTGAAAATTTAAGTATTAAATAATATAAGTGATATAATTTTTAAATTGTAAAAATATTTAAAAATGTAATTACTCATTGAGTTAAAAATTATGAATTATCATTTTAATGATTTTTAGTTTAATTTATATTTTTAAGACAAATATTAAAAAACTTAAAATAATTAAACACTGAAAATTTTAAGTTACTTATTAGTATGTTTCAAAAAATAGTAATTTTATTTATTTATTTTTTTGGTGTATTACATAAAAATTTTTCTTCTAAAATTTCAAGTTTTTTACCAAGAAGATTTTAGTTAATAAATATTAAATATTAAAATAATATAAATTAAAAGTTAAAAAAAATTTAAAATCCTATTATAATTAAAATCTACATACCAAAAAAAAAAAAAGTTTTTACAACATTTAAAATTTTGACCTTACTATATTATATATAGATTGGTTTCCAATATCGGACCAGATTTTTTTTTAAATCGGAAATCTCTTGTTTATCTAATTTTAGAAATATTTTGCATAAATAAAAGATAAAAAGTTCAAAAACGCGGGACCCATATTATGTGGGCTCCCACCTACCGACGACACGGCACCGTTTGGGCTCAAAGCACAGAGCTTAATAGGCTAATAAGCATAAAGGAGCGGCAGTGGCAGTCGCAGTGGATACGATTTATACACAAACCCAAAGCAGAAGTTCTCTCCGACCGGCGATCATCGACGGTGACGGGATTTTCTGAAATTCTCCGATAAAGACATCAACGTCACCAATCAGAGAAGAGAGAGATAGAGATAGAGATGGGAGAGGAGAAGAGGCACCAGATGATGCAGAACCTGTTCGGCGATCAGTCCGAGGAAGAAGAAGAGGTCGATTCCGAGCATGAATCGAATCCTCAGCCTAATTACGCCTCTGTAATAATCCTCATCTCTATCCTCTTGCATATCTTTACATGCACATACTTATTATATATACGTGTAATTGTTCATTATTGTTGCTAGGTTTAAACCCCATTGTTGATTAGAAATTGTGTTTTCTTTTTGCTCAATTTCTTTGTCTCCATAGGATTTGAAGCGCACACATTTAAATTTAAGCTCAATTTCGATTTAGGATTGGAATGTGGAGCTATTAGGCGATTATTTTGGTTTTAGCCAATTTATTTTTTAAATGCTTGAATGGGTTTCGGGGAATTTTATGTCTGTTAGGGTTGCCAGTGTGATTTTTGAGTTGATAATGGGCTTATTTTGATTGTTATTTAAGAAGAGCAATGCATAATTTTGCAATTTGTTATATATTTTATTTGGTTTCTGATAGATGTTATGTACAAACTGAGAAAGCTGATTTTTCTAATGAGATCAATTCAAATGATTTTTTTTAGTAAATATTTTTATTTAAGGAAAAGGAGGAGTAGAGGATAAAGTGCTTAAATCACAAGCATATGCTTACAGCATTATTTATTTTATTTTTGTGATGGTTCTTCCTAGGATGAAGCTGAAGGAGGACTCAGGAATGAGGGTGAAGGTGAAGGTGAAGGTGAAGGTGAAGGTGAAGGTGAGGGTGAGGGTGAAGATGAAGTAGAAGGGCATGAAGATGTAGAAGTAGAGAGTGAAGGTGAAATGCGTGAGGTAGAACCTGATCCTGGAGAAAGTGAGGGTGAAAGAGAACCAAGTTCTGAAGAAGTAGATGTTGGTGATTTGAGGGAAGTAAGTGAAGCAAAAGATGCTGATAGCGATGAGAAAGAAGACTATGGTCATAGAGTGGTAACAAGCCGGAGACGTGATATAATTGAAAGTGGGTCAGACAGATCAGAGGAACAACATTATGCTGACCATGAGGATGAGGAGGTTGATCAGGCCAGAAGCCCAAGGTTATTTCCTCTTCTTTCTCTATGGCATTGCTAAATAATTAGCACAGTGCAACTTTTGGCAAAAATAATCTGTTAGTATATATTCCGTTTCTGTCTACTTCATAATTTGACCTTATTGACTATTATGGGAAAATTGATATCATAGCAGTAAATCACCTGATGAGGAGAAGGATCACAATCACATTTCACAGTCAGCTGCTGAGATTCGCGATGTGTTTGGTGACTCTGATGATGAGGAAGAGCCAGGGTATGCAGTTAGGAACGAAATTGAGCAAGATTCACATGTGAGTATGGAATAACAAAGGCAGTTTATCTACTTCTTTTGTATCTTATGTTGCTGTTAATCATGTTCATGTCTCTGAGAATGATGCTTGAGATTTTCATTCCTTAGAGGTCTCCAATGGAAGAGGAAGGCAGTTATGAAAAGAATTTAAGACCAGATGATATGCTGATTGATGAAGATGCTCGATATGAATCAGAAGAGGAGAACATTGAGGTTAAGTCTAAAGAGAAGCCAGTTGGCCCCCCATTAGAGCTAGAGATTCCTTTTCAGCGACCTCCAGCTGATCCAACTAAGGTACATTATTCTTTATGCTATCTGACTGCTAAATTATCATCTGAAGTTATTGCATTTTTTGATTGATTGATTGGAGTTATGGCATTTTGTGCATTCTGCTTGGCTTGGTTAAAAATAAATTGAAAGAAGTTATTTCTAATTTCAATATATCTGATTTGTATTTGCACTTATCCTTTTGTTTTACAAAGTGTTGTAACCACTCAGTTGCATGGTAAGTTTTTTTTCCTAAAGATACATATGAAACATTTTAGTTCCATTAGTAGCAATTAGATTGTGCAATTCTTGTTTCTGTGGGAAGTTACCTTTGTGAGCAATGATCACACACATATGCACAAACACAGAAGAATGCAGCATAGGAATGTCTTGAAGGAGTTGCCAAGTGGATAAATCAAAATGATTTTACATGTACTTGTGATGTCAAATAGGCAAATATGAATATATGATCAGTTTAAATAAACTATTCATCTGAAATGTTTACTAAAATTTTTGAGTGACTTTTTCATGGATTTTTCTTAAGTTAAAAAATGCATGTAGAGTTAAATAAGAGATTATTATTTTACTCAGTTTAGGAGTATTTATCTTATTAAAATGAATACATTAATAATTGATAGGAATTATTTTTATAAATTGCGTTACCAACCATAGAAAATATTATTTGTGATTTTTAAGCAACCTATGTCTTTTTATTTAAATGGGTGTCTATCTAGTTGTTTGCAGAATATCAAATTGTTTATAATTATAACTTAATCATCCTATATTATTAACAAAACACTTCTCCAAGAAAATATTTTATAGGCCGTCTCAAAAAAAAATATATATATATAAAGGGAAAAATCTATGTGGCATTTATCAATATGTTTGGTGGCTATTTTTGTTCTTACTACTTTCAGTTCAAGTGATACTTGAGCTAAGTACAGGCCAATACAAATTTTCGATTAAGGTAAAATTTTAATACATGTTTGCAGATGAATATGATCAAGGTTTCCAACATAATGGGCATTGACCCTCACGAATTTGATCCTAAGACATATGTGGAAGACAAAACATTTGTAACAGATGAATCTGGAAATGGAGGACGTATACGCTTGGAAAACAATATTGTGCGTTGGAGGACTGTTAGAAAACCTAATGGCAGCAGATCTGTGAGTAAATTCCTCAAATTTTACATGTTGGAATAACGATGTGCAAAAAAAGAGGAAAGAAATTTAGGTGATGATTTCATGGTGTGTGATAATCTCTTCCTTGCATCCCCACAAAACAGGAAAAAAATATTGCCCATCATTTTGGGAATTCTGCTATTCATGAGTCAAAACAGGAAGTGCTGAAAGCTCACTATTAATTTCCTAGGTGTTTTGGTCAAAAGATTTGGGGGTTCCATCTTTGTAAGACTCTATTGGATGGGGTGAAGTGAAAGAGGGGGGGTTGTGGGGTTCATCAAAATAAAGAAAGGGGAAGTTTAAAATTTAGCCTCCTCTTGTTTGGGGGAAGGTTCACTAAAGTATTAAAATTATAAAACTATCCCTATTCTTGAAAAAAAGTACAAAACAAGATGTATAAGGAAAAAATAGACAAAACACTACTTTTGGTTTTTTAGCGAGTTTTTTTCCCTTCTTTACATACCAATTTAGGGTGTACACAATTGAGAGGTTGGAGGGATAAAGAAGGGTAATACTTGCCCTTAACCCTTAAATGAAAACTCTCTTCCAAACAAGAAGTCAAGAGTGTCCCTCTCTCACTTACTTCTCTTACCCCATCTCCAACACCAATCTGAACATACTACAAGAGTTTGGGTGTTCATGATTGTGAGAATTTAGAAGACTGGTAATTGATTATAGTTACTGTTCATTGATCATCTGCAACTATAAAATTCATTTATCTGTATCATTTACTGTTCTGCAAAGGCAGAGAACTGGCCAAGCACAGATTGTGCATCGTTACCGATTATGGTTTAACTTTTTCAATTTTCCCTTTCTCCATCTCATGTCTTCTTTTGAGACGGCTGCTAGCAATGTATTACAGGCTTTAATTTTTCATTTTTTTAAGGTATTAAGAAAAGCTGATATTTATGTCGGGTAGATTTTCAGGTTGAATACTTAACACAGGATTTTCAATGATAAAATTTGTCTGCAAAAGGGTCCTTTTTGGAGATGGGTGATGGATTCATTGTTACATTGCTTGTAGAATGGTGGCCTGCATACAATATTGAGTTTCTCTTTTTATAGCTCTTGTTCTGTTTTTGAAACCTTATCTGTATCAACCTTAAGGTTAAAAGTTACTTAAGCTGAATTGAGATGATATGGCATGTGTTAACTTGCTTATATGTATTACGCTTAATTTAATCTGGTGTCAACTAGAAGGTTTTTTTCTTTACATTTTGATATGTAGATTGAAAGCAATGCACGCTTTGTGAGGTGGTCAGATGGCAGTTTACAACTATTAATTGGGAACGAAGTTCTTGATATATCTGTCCAAGAAGATCAGCATGATCAAACACATCTTTTTCTTAGGCATAACAAGGTAACTTACCATGTCTGACACATAACATGTGATTCAAGTATATGATATCTTCATTCTTTTTATTCTTCCTTTTCCTCTGTCTTCTTGCTCTCTCTATAGATATTATAGCGGCTGCTAAGAGTTTGCCTACGTACCAGTTTCATCATGACCTGTAACAGCTTATCAAGATGCATAGATTTTTATTTCCCTCTTTAACATCTACCTTTTGATGTCATTGATTTCCTTCAGTCTAAAAATAATTATTTTGATTTCTTACTTGGCATTATTTTATTTGTCCGTTGGTCCATCAGTTTGGGGGCTAGCTTTTGCACTACTAATGTAATTTTGGAACATGTACTATGGCTGAAAAGGATGGGAAAATGGCAGCAATAAATAGGCTTTGAGTTTCAAACTTATGGCATCTAAGTCTTCGTTCTTTTCTTTTTTTTTTTTCAAAGAAAAAAAGTTGTTTTGGGAGAACCTATACTGTAAAAATAACTGAAATTGACAATATTCTGTGAAACTTCCATGTGCAATGTGATTGAGACATACTTTTGTTGAGGTTGATATGTACATGTTTTCTAGGGATTTGATATTCTGTTTGTGTCTTTTTTTAAGATGGGAATTTGTAAGTTTATTTGCATTTTCTCTCTTTTTTTTATTCTTCTTTTCTCTGACTGCTTATGGAGTGTTGCTTTTCTGGAATTGCAATGATATTCTAGCTAATAGGGTTTTTCTTCAACTGGATATTGGGGATAAAGTAATGCAATTTATCAGAGTCCCTTGCATGTTGGATACGCATTTAACTTTGAAATGCAATGAAGGTCCTATGTTGTACACTCTTTTATTTATGTACTAAACTCAGAATGACTGTTGCTGGCTTTGAGTTCTGTTCTTATGAAGATTTTGAACTGGGAATGTTAGACACTATATTTCTGAACCTTTATGTTGTCTCCTCAAGGGGCCCTGTATGTCTTTTCTTGGTAACCAATGTACAAATCTTTGATTCTACTTGCAGTCTCTTCTTCAATCACAAGGAAGAATATTAAGGAAAATGCGGTTTATGCCATCATCATTGACATCAAATTCTCATAGGTTGCTGACAGCCCTTGTTGACTCACGTCATAGAAAGGTTTATAAAGTTAAGAACTGTATCACCGACATTGATCCAGAGAGAGAAAAAGAGGAAAAAGAAAGGGTAACAAATTGCTCAAAGGTTTTGTTGCAACTATTTGCCTTGTGTTCATAGATTTCCAATTTATGTTGCCCTTGTTGTTTTGTAGGCTGAAAGTCAAACAATTAGAGCAAATGTTCTTCTTAATAGGAAGAGAGAGAAGGTTAACCGTAAGTATACACAAACTGTAGAGCGGAGGCGTCAGCTTTCGCCTGGTTTCTTGGAGGGTGCTCTCGATGAGGTTTGCAGTTACCAAATACATTGTTTATTTTGCTTCCACATGTTCTACTTATTTCTTTCTCTTCATCTTGAAGGTGTTTGTGATTTATGTTTCACACATTCTTACTATTGGCATCCCCTTGATGCCATTTTAATTTGGTTTCTTTTTCCTCTGTTTGTGTATCTGATATTTTCAACAACAAAGTCTTAATCCCATGCTAGTTGGGGTCAGCCACATGGATCGGTTTATTCCAATTTTCTCGGTTTTGAGTTATTTCTTTTGAAAGATTTAGCCCATCTAGATCTTTCCTTATCACTTCTTCGCATGTCATCTTAAGTCTCCCCCTTCTTCTCTTATCCTTTTCCATTTTAAGATATTGTACTTTCCTTACAGGGATCTCTAGCTTTCTACGATACACATGACCAAACCACCTCAATATCAGTGTGTCTGATGTTTTGCTCATCTTAATATACTTTATATATATATATATATATATTTATTATTCTTCTTTTTCAATCAGGATGATGAACCAGATTATTTTGACTCTCGTCGTTCTCGCCGTCGCTTTGAGGAAGATCTAGAAGTGGAAGCTCGAGCAGAGAAGCGCATTATGAATGCTAAGAAGGTATCGTAACCAGAAAGCTGTGTGTAAAATTGCCTTTTAATTAGGTGAAGATGTACTCATTTTAATATTTTTGCTAATGGTAGCAGGGACACAAAGACATTCTACGCAAGTCATCTTTGCCCACTGTTAAATCAACAAAACGCCCTGTGAATTTCTCTGACAGTGAGAGAGAAGAGTCTGAGTATGAAAGTGATGGGGAGGAAGATGAGAGGTCTCCCCCTCGTAAAAGGGTTGAGGAGCCAGAGCAGGAATATGAAGAAGAGGAAGAAGAGGAAGAACGTTATGAAGAAGCAGAAGTTGATGGAGCATCAGAGGAGGAAGTGGAGGCTGAGGTATGCATAACCTGTTATAAATATGCCTTACTATTTTTCTAGTATATTCTGCATGTTAAAAACAATGTAAAAGTGACATCTTGCACAGTGCAGAAAATTCTTCTACCTGTCTGATAGGGTTGCACATGGAAATCCTCAATAGTATCTTTATTTCATAGTTTAATGATCAATAGTTTAAATCTCTCTCACATACTCCCTCACATTTTTGGACCTTACAAGATTAAATTGCCTCTTATTTGTACTGCATAACTTAGTTTTCTGGGTCCTTGATACCTTGATAGCAAATTCTTGAATTTCTGGGATCCTGTTGTTTTAGTATGCCAACAATTATTTTGTGCACATTTGGATCTGTTGTAATGCTTGTGCTGTGGGCTGAATAATTGGCTTCATAATTAAGAAAATTTTGCAAAATTTTCTAATCCCTGGCCCTCTCTGTATCCAACATAATTACTAAAATTCTCTTATAACTTTAGTAGGAAAACAAAGAGTGAGGGCTTATTATCAAGGCTTATAATCTTTCAATGGAAAATATTTTACAAGGAAACACTTTTTGAAAAAATGACTTATTTTCTGTTGTTTGGGTACAAAATTGAAAATTAGTTGGAAATTATTTTTTGGCAGTTGAAGTGTATTGGAAATATTAATATTCTTTCAGTTTAAGGTTATGAAAATGTTTGGAATTTTAAAAGATTAATATTTTTCTAGTTAAAGTTCGTTTTTGTTAAATTTTCTAGTTGAAGTT
Source organism: Vernicia montana (assembly GCA_949750685.1). Taxonomy (NCBI): domain Eukaryota; kingdom Viridiplantae; phylum Streptophyta; class Magnoliopsida; order Malpighiales; family Euphorbiaceae; genus Vernicia; species Vernicia montana. The sequence continues at coordinate 1,880 of CATKHJ010037807.1, read as the reverse complement.
GAATACAAGGGAATTGCACAAGAAAATGGAAAATTGAAGCTATTGCTGGCAGTTAGTGATGGCTAATGCCGATCATGGATGATAGATGCTGGTTGATAGATAATGTTCCTTCCCTTTTTGTGAGTTTGTGAAAGTCTAGAAAATGATTTTGTTTCAACCAGAAAAACATTTTGTGCTCCAAACACTGGAAAACATGGAAAATGATCTTTGGGAAAAACTTTTTCTGGGAAATAACAGTGTGAATTAAAGCCTATTTTGCTTGGATTATTGATCCTGTCATAAAAATTCTGTTCTTAAGTTGAATTGCTTTAACCATGATCTAGCTCAAAGACTCAAAAGTCAATAAAATTGTAGTCACAAATTAGTTGGAGGACAGTTGCATGTATGATTTTCCCCCATTTAGCTCTTTGTAGGGCCGTACGATCTATTTTTTATCCCTTCATGTCACTTTTAGTCTAACCATGCACACCAAATGTTGTGTAAAAGAAAAAGATTAGTGATAAATTGACTATCATTACTTGTTTTTAACTTTTTATACATTGGTATTATACAATGGGGAGTACTAATAAAACCCCCTATTCCCATCTAATTTTCTTAATATGAAACCTACACGTTGGAATTCCCAAGTTCCAACGATTGAATTATACATTGAGTCATGTCCGATTTGGTTTTGCCATGGTGAATAAGAGTTCCGGCTTTAAATATGCAACTTATGGTGGTGAAAAATAAAACATGAAATAACAAGTATAGAAGGCATGGTTAAATATGTTGTCAAACTAGTTCTTTAAAAATGATGAGATCATAGTGTTACTAAAAATTGAACATATATGAACTAGGTAACTGATTTAAGTGGGTCAAAAATCCTCCTTTTTTATTTTCTTTTTCTATTTGGTTATAGTGGCAGAACGTTAGGAAGTAATGCTATTTTGACATATTATTATTGTTTTTGTAGGAGCCAAAGCAAAAAATCAAGGAGTTTGGAGGCAGTCGCAAGCGGGCAGGGATTGAATCAGATGAGGAATCTCCCCCAAGAAAGATTACATCCCACCGACGAATGGCAGTTGTTTATGATAGTGATGAGGAATGAAAACTTCATGGAGTTGAATATGATATAATTTTGTCGTCTTTCCATCCATTACCATTGTTTATAATGGTTGATATTTTTTACAGTAACTTCTTTCGATATTAGTTTATGGGATATGTGAAAAAGAAACTTGTTCAACTGTAATGTGCATAAGATATTAAGGCATTTGTTTCTGTATGCAGTAGATTCTCCTTATATAAAATTATAAAGATGATTAAATGAAAGGTCAAAACATGTTGCTGATAGATTCCTACTGGTTTTTGTATTTACCTTCAGAGAAGGTCATTGGATCATCCACCTTAGATTTGGTTTTCTAGTTGGAAGCATCTCCTTATGATTTATGAATCACACCTGCATTTGTTTTATCTAAGAAAATTTTGGAAATTAGACTCCGTCTAATTGATTTAACAGGAACATAGTTGATAATATTTTTTTTTGCCAAGTATAGTTGATAATATTTGAAAATGTTTATTTTGCTCGCTTACATTCAGTTTAGTTTCTTGCACTTTATTTCCTAGATTTTGTTTTCCTTGCGTCTGTTTAGCATTCTAAATTTATATTAAGATGAAAGATTACCCTTGAAATCATGGTCCAGTTTTCACCAGTTTGGTTTTGTTCTCCTCTAATTTTTTGTGGAAACTTGTGTGTGAAATTTTAGTGCTTGGTTATGCATCAAGTCTATTGGATTTAATGGAATCATGAGTAGGAGTGTGCACGGTTCAGGTAAAGCTGGGGATTTGGAAATCTTCGGATCGAATCGAAATTTTGGTTCTTGACATATTAAGAAATCGGTACC
>CATKHJ010037756.1:0-12536 GCA_949750685.1 Vernicia montana | reverse complement strand
TAATAATACTATTTGTACTCACCTCGAAACTCCTTAGCTCCTAATTATATAAGGCGGCGACTAAAATGAAACTCCTCGGTTTCACGGATAATACCTTTTCCTTTTGATTCTACAACACATTACATAAATCGAAAATTAATTTCTATTCCTTTAACCTTAATACCATACCTTACTTTTCTTTTCCTTAACCATAAACAAATATTACACATTTTCACATTACATAATTAATCATTAAATCAAATATTATATACATATTTGTCAATTAATCAAATCAAGGAGTTTAATTCCTTTCCCTTTTCAATTCATTAATTTAAAAATTCATTTTCCACACATGAATCAAAGCAAATATATTTTCTATTAATTCATGATATTAATTTATATCTTAAAAATCAAAATTCCTAAATATACCAATTCCATCAATTTGGGAAAAATCATTTCTATTGATCCAAATTCCAAATTGATCTTAAAATCATTAAATTACTTTATAAACAAACTTAATTAACTAATCAATTTCAATTAATTCAAGTTAAATCCCAAAATCTTCAATTTACTCCATAAACCCTAAAATTTGGGGAAAAAATATCAATTTCATAATTAAACCTTAAATTGAACATAGATTCATCTAATTAACATTCCAATAACTCATTTTCATCATTCAATTGAAATCAAATCACTTTGATTCTCATAAATCCCTATTTTTCCATAATAAGGTGATTTTGGGAAAAACTTATAATTTCACATCCAAACCTTAAATTAATCCTAGAATTATGAAATTAACATCATATTAATCATATATCATCAAACAAACATCAAAAATACCCACCAAATCATACACTTCTCTTATATCATCAATTATGCCTCCAAAAATTCAAGTTTTGTATAAAATCACTATAATGCAATTTGACACTTCTAAACTGCTTTTCCAAATGCTAAATGATCTTAGATAACATTAAAATTAATTTAGATCACTTCTTCCCCATCAAACCCATATAGGCCGAACCTATGTAGGGATTTTCTTTCAATTTGATTTTCATGCCTTTCATGCTAATTTCATTTGTTAAACTTCAAATTCTTAACTTTAATTCACATAATCCATCAAAAGACATATAAAATAGATCCCTCTTGATATTACTTAATTTAACCAGACCATATAAATGAAAGGGAAAATGAAATAGATACTATAAAACATCAAATCCATACAAAAACAATAAAAGGATTCATTAAGCACTAACTCTTTACCTTAGGAAATTTCTAGCTTTCTATCCTTTGAAACAAGAACAAGTTTAGAGGTTTGGTATTTGAGAGATTTTGTTTTCTTTCTTTCTATTTGGATGGAATGGCACAAATGAAGAGAAGAGGCAAAAATTTGTCTTATATGTTGTTAACTTGGATGGTGGTGATTTCAACTTCAAAAAATCAAATGGCTATGATGGAATCAAGATAAATAGTCATAATTTGATTAACATCAATAGCCTTGATGTTCCGTAGGTGTTATGGTAACTATACACATAGTAATGGTAGATAAAACAAAAGAATGAATGTAGTCTTCATTGTAGAGAAAGAAGAAAGCAATTGGTGTAAGACTTTAGTCAACTTTGGTGTTTTGCAAGACAAAATCAACTTTCCCACCATCTTTTCTCCTTATCATATTTTCTTAACTTAATAAAAATAATAAATCTTACTAATTGAACCATCAATGGGCCGGCCATGCATAGATTTTGGGCTTTGAAATCCCAAAAGCCCATTTATAAGCCAAACCGAGCAACTTCCGATTTGTAAAATTTTCTGTAACTTTCTTTCATTCCTTTTTCATTAGTATTTTAATTTCCACTTTCCCATATCATCATATACTCTATAACAATAGATACATTTCTCCTTTCAATTTAATTAAACACATAAAAATACATACAAACAACAAAATACTCAATCCGTGAATTTAACATACATTGCATACAAAGTTCCATTATGTTCCCATTATCAATTCTATAATGCACTATCTATAGAATTTATATTCTATATCATTTTCATAACCCTAATAGGCTATGGAAACCTCAGGTATTATAAAATTACTCATGCTCTATTTTAGAACACCTTGAATTTATTCTAAAATCCTTTGTATTTATTCTTGAAAAGCTATTGAGTTACAACTCTTTCAATTGTAATAGCTTTGTACTAGTCTTGAGAGATATTAAACCTAAAATCATTTGTAATTGATTAAGTATTTGGGTGCAATCCCAAAAATCTAGTGTAAAAGGGCAAAATCCTAGATTAACTAAGAGTGTAAGAGTTGTAGGCGTAAACCCTGAATAGTAAAACCCTAAATCAAGGATTTAGGAGAAGTGGACATAGGAGAAGAGTTTGCTCCGAATCACTATAAAATTGGCCATGACTTTCTTTCCCTCTATCTCTTTTTATTATTATTGTGTTGCATTTTCTAAGTTTAATGCATATAGGTTGATTATTGGCATTAAAACTTCAATTCACCCCCCTTTAGGAGTATTGCCATATAGGGCTCAAGAACATCCAAGAAAGAAATCCAAGTCGAGCAATTCTAGGCCTGAGGCAATCTTTACTTTAATAAGTTGATTGGTATACATAATGGCAATTTCTACATTGTCATAATTAATGTTGGTCGGCCAAACTTAATGATGCTAGATAACTTCAGTCCATGTAATATGTACATGTTTCGTATAAAATATAAATTTTGTATTTTGGCCGAAGCTCTTTAAAGCAACAAAGCTAATGCATCAATTTGTTAATATTTACATGACCTTCTTGTAATTGCTTCGACCTTGCTAGTTTCGCAAGCTTCCAAAAGTTGTCAGTGATAATCAAAGCTTTTGCCCTATTTTAAAGTGAAAAATCTATAGCTATCCTCCACACAAGACATGTGGCTCATCCAATTTACCATAAAACTTAGTATTCTTGTGTCTCTACGTTCGTCCATGAAAAATAGTTGTGTAAGATCCATATAATTACATGAAACAACAACTGTCCAATATACCGCACCATGCCTGTAGCCAATGGTTCATCCACTAGCTCAAGTTACAACTTGGTTTTTCCTTGGTAATAGAATCGGCCATGTATAAAATATCATTAAAAGAAGTCCAAGTTGTTTTCTTTCATTTTACTTAACTCTATTATCATGAAGTCATCCAATAAGCCAAATGTTATGTTAAATGGCCATTTACTATTGCAAATTAAATATTGTAAACCTGTAATTTTACACTTAATATTTTTTTCTGGGCTGCCGCAAGCAGGCCTGCTGTTGCTGCAGGCCCACCTGCGGTATCACGACTCATCTTTAGAATCATGACAATCCTAAGGCATGGGTAATCGTAATGACACCAAACACCCGTAGAACCCATGAACTTACACATACAACTAAAATTTAACAACATAACAGTTTAACATTTAATATATCCATTCATAATTTGCCTAAGATCACAACCTACATACAAATTTACACTCCCAATAGTTACCCTTATAACCTCACTTCATTTCAATTGTATCACAGAATTCCCCCTATATTCAATTTAACAATCTTAACACATATTCATTCATGAAAAGGAATTAAAATTTCAAATATATATAAACATGACTCCTAAACATTTTAAGCATATAAATACAAGTTGAACACTTTAAATTCTAAACCTAAACACTGGTGGAGCATCTAAATTAAACGTCTTCAAAATAATAAACTTTACATTAGCTTGATGTTCCTCGATGGAGAAAGAATGACCGAAGAAGATTGTTGGTACTTATAATTAACCTAAAAAGTTTAGGGGAGTGGAGTGAGTATAAAACTCAGTGAACAAATAATATAATTTATGTACATGAAGATGCAGTCATGCAATAATATTTTAGAAACTTATATACTAAATTTGCAATTATAAAACCGACATGACTTGAATAAGGAAATAAGTGCAGACATGAAATAACATTTTAAAAACTTGGTTACCTTAAATAAGATAATAGAAATATAATATAATAATATAACACACATGGCCTTGTGCACATCAGAAACAAAAATCAACTTGTAATATAAGAACTTGTAAATTTGATATCATGGTAACTTGTAACTTGTTTATTGTATCTTGTATTCAGGACAATGCAAGACTGATCAAGTACTTGAGCCTTAGGGCACTTGGCCCCCCTAGGTGGAATCCTGACAAATTTAGCCCTATCAAGTAAGCAACTATGGGTGGGACTATACCACTGTCCCCATATATGATGGGCGGGACTATATCACTATCCCCATAACTTGTAAAATCATGAACATGACAGAGCATGTATAATATGCGTGTAATGTGAACATGTAAGCCTTCCATTAGTAGAGAATTTCTGCCACATTGTTCACAATCTTGATTCGTAATAATAAATTAAGAAAATAAATTCCAAACTTGCAAATTTGTGGACATGGTAGCTTGATAATACAATTAACTTTCAATTTCATGTTTTCAATAACTTATGAACATGGATTCTCTTAACCATTCATGAAACTTGAAAAATCATGAAAATCATGCAATTATAAAACTTGAAACATTAATCTTGTAAACTTTATCATTTACAAACTTATGGATTTATATACTAACATATAATATATCATTTTCATGCAAACTTCTAATGAATCATGGATTGAGAAATTATTTTCAATAGTATGTAATTTGAAAATTTTGACCGAGGGCATAACATATATCATTTACTCACCTCAAACATACAAGCTTCCAAGATATGCTACTCTTTCTCACTCTTCTCTTTACTTTATCCACTTACCATTCTTGAAAATCACACATGATACCCTTTATACATGAAAAGAAATGCATTTAATTGCTTAATTTGACTATTGGATTAACAATCTATTTATTTCCAACTCAAATCATCAAGAACCCTAATAGAAGCATCTTGATCTTGCATGACTGTTTATGCAATATCTCATGTTATACTAATCCAAATGACTTGATTTCTTTTTCATATTAAAATAGACATATAAGGATACAACATATACAAAATTTAGATTGGAAATAATTCTACACCATATATGGTGGATTTCCAAATTTAGTTATATTTCTTGTGTAAAGACAGAATGAGCACCACTTACTTTTTTAATCATAACTCATAGAATACTTGACCAATTGTAAAACCATTTTATAGGTATATTCTTCACATCCATAGAAACATGTTTTATGTTTAAAAGGAACCCAATTCTGCCTATATGATGTTCAATTAAATCCATAAATTTCGGACTGCCTGTTAGAATCCTAATATGGGTCAGTGCGCTTGTAAGGAGGATATCTCCTAACCCTATTACAATTTATTCAAAACCTTTCATAGGTACATAGATAAGCCCTATATATACAACTTTTATGTTTAATATATTCTCAAATTCTATCTATAAAGATATAGAATTGGAACCCAAGTTTTTGTCCCTCTTGAAACCTTAAAACTCAAATTTTAAGGGTTATAATCATTTCAAGTTTACCAAGGGTTTTTAAGCCCAATATAATCATTAAATCCTTCAATCAACTTCATTATACACTAATTAAAGTTAAAGAATTAAATTAATTCAATTTTCCCCAAAATTTTCATATTGGCCGAATAGAAAAGGAAAAAGGGAAACTCTAACTTCTTTCAAATTATCCTCTAACTCAAATAGAATTCTTTATCTTCGTCAAGAATACACTCGTTTATACAAGATTTAAATCAAGAAACAAACCCCTCTATTAACCTTAACCAACATTTTGAATTCCCAACACCAATCTATTATAGATGAAATAAGGGGATTGGTGAATTAGACCAAATCAAACTCGACTGATCCAAGCTCTCCCACCACGCCTTATACTCCTAATATTAATCAGACCAACGCCACACATCCTCCTTCTAATGTTAATCAGACCAACCCCATACATCTTCCTTCCAATGATGATCAGACTAATACCACATCACCTACTCCCACTTTGGATCCTTTTCGAGGAGAAGAAACCTCAATAGAGAAAAAACTTCAAAGCCGACTTGAAATAATGGAAAAGTCCATTGAAGCCTTAAAACACCACAATGACCTGATTGATGTGGATACCTTAACTTTGTTCACCAACTCTAAGCTTTCACCCAAATTTAAGATGCCCGAAATGGATAAATTTGATGGAACCAGTTGCCTTAAGACCTATTTGATGATATATATAGGGGCAATGAAACCTTTGAGACTTAGCGATGAGCTCTTTGCTCAACTGTTCCAATAATCCTTAACCAGTGTTGCTAGTAAATGGTTCATTTCCTTGGATAATAGCTAAAAGAAGACATATAATGATATTTGTAATGCATTCATCAAACAATGCCATTACAATACTGAAGTGGACATCACCAGGCGTGACTTGGAAACCATTAAGCAATTTTCAAAAGAGTCCTTCTCCACATTCCTTACAAGGTGGATGGCTAAAGTTGCTTAAATGTTGAATCGACTAACCGAGCAAGAGCAAGTAGATATCCTTGTCAAAAACCTACTCCCAATTTACCAAGACCATTTGGTGACTCAGTACCTACCCAACTTCAAAGCTTTGGTTGCAACTGCTTCAAAGATTGAAGATTTCATCCGAAGCAAAATCATTTCAAGTTAAATTCTCCATCACCAACCCAAATAGCGATGAAGAATCTAAACCCAACAACTGACATGTCTCAGTCCCACCTTTCCTTTCACCAAAAGCCAACATAAAGTCGGCCCATGCCACAAATCCATCACCATGACCCATGCATTTTCTCCGAAGTGAAAAATAGACCCCACCTCATCATGTTATGGAGGAGTTCAAACTCAGCTAGTCTGACCTATCTGAGATTGAGTCTAAGTCTGAGTTCGAGTATGTCATCTTGTCTTCTTTCATCTTTCCATGTATTTCTTATTTGACCATGTTGGTATTTTCTTCATCTTTTTTGTAATTGCTTCTTTATAATAAAGCATTTTCTTTTCTCTTATAATATTGTGCACTTCCTCCTATCTCTTTCTTTATTGAAATCCAAAGTGGATGAGCTAAAAAAGAAAGAGAAATAAAAATAAAAATAAAAAGAGTAAAAGAAAAAAAATGGCTCACTAAGTTGAAAACTCGAAAGGGCGACTTATGCATAAATTAGAGTAGGCTCATCGAGTTGAAAACCTGAAAGGGCTGTAATACCCCAAGTTCATGTGTGCATTCATTTAATCCTTTGTATGAGTTACTAGATGTGTACCAAGTATATTTATGAGCTATGAGTTGTATGTTAAGTGATATATGATGATAATGTTGTGTTTGTATTGGAATGAGGCTAATGGGATGAGTTTATGGCTGTATGTGGTGAATTGGAGGATGTTTTGAAAGTTTTGGAGTGTGAACACTCGTTCATTATCCTAAACCTTTGTTCATGGACATGAATGCTAATTCATATGGTTGAACGTGCGTTCAGAAAGCCCCTGCGTGAACAATATCAAATTATGGAATTGGAGATGAATGTTCTTTCATAGAACATGAATGCTCATTCAGAAGTCTTCTATGAGAAAAGTTAAAGTTAAGGATTATGAGATGAACACTCGTTCATATGTGGTGAACGCTCGTTCATCATGTCGGGCTTGAGCAAATTTGACGGGCTATATAAAGGAAGTTAAGCCTCAAATCAGTTCATTTAAGCTATTTGCTCCTCGTTAGCCCTAAAACTTAAAGAGAAACACCAAACCCACCCATATTAAGTATAATATACTTCATTAATTGCATCAATTTAGGGATCTAAGGTTGCTAGAGGTCATTATTTCTTCCATTATTAAAGCATTTATTGAAGAGGTAAGTTAGGGTTTTAAGTTTCTTTTATATTTCTTCTCCTTTTTTGTTATGAGTCTATATTTGGGGAGGGAATAGAATTAAGAATCATAAGAATAGCATATATATGGTGATTAAGAGCATGAGATAATCTATTTATTCACTATTGTATGTGTTTATATGAATAGTCCCTCCTAGAAGACATGATGGGGAAAATGATGGTTGTAATGAGCCCTATTGTTTGATGTGATTGAGGACTTCCATAGAGTTTATAGAGCATTCTTTTTTGCTAAGTTGAGTAGAAAATATACTACTATATTTTCTTTTGTTATCCTAAGACTTAAAACCTATTTATTGCCAAATTGCTATTAGTATGAGTATGAGTATGTGAATGAGCTATTGAACCAAAATTGCTATATTATTGAGCTATATTGTTTCATAAGAATCCAAAACTATGAGAATATGAGAACCATATAATATTTATATGCCTATGAGTGCGAGAACCTTAATTATTTTTATCTATATATTGATAACCTTTAATGGAATGGAAATCCCCAATTGATGTGGGTTAATTATCAGACATTGTGCACATTATAACCCAATGGATAAGTTATAATATCCTGCCCTTATCTAGGAAGGATAAATTTTCCTAGATGTGAAACCCGATCAGTTTCATTTATTATGAGGAAGAGTATGTTAATAAAACCTCTACTCTTATTATGAGGAAGAGTATGCTAATCCAGCCTCTGTTCTTTATTACCAGGGGAATATGCTAATAAAGTGCCTCTATTCCTAATATGTTATGAGAATGATTTCTACTTCTATTGACCCATGAGCTATAATTCCTTTTATGAGTTATATATATATATATATTCTTGTATAATACTAATTATTGCCATTTGTGAGTTATATGAACCTTATTCGCTATATTGTAAGTCATTTGATGAGTTATGAGCCCTACCATCCCTGTGAGCTAGCCTTGAATCACCTAGCCTTCATAAGTATGATAGTATATTCTCTACTCACTACTTTATCTCATTAGTGATTCCATTTTTTTAGGAGATTGAAAGTTTATCAGCTCGGTTCTTTAGGCATCTTTCTTCTTAGAGAACCATTTTGATCAATACAATTTCTCTTTATTATTATTTGTAATTGAAGTATATTATAGTGCTCTTTGAGTGTAGAGAGAGTTATTCTTTTGGCCTTAATGACAATTACATGGATGATATTATATGTATTATTTTATGAGAATCTAAGGAATGATATGAGCACTACGAAACTTATGAGATTATGAGTATGTGTATGTGTTCAAGTTCTGATCTTGGGATGTGTATGTATTAGATGTTATGATGCCATGAGGATTATCTGTTTATATGGGTTCTACGAGTTTTTGGTGGCCTTATGCCTACCCATGCCCTAGGAGCGTCACATTTATGAAGTTAGGCTATGACAAGAGCGGCTCGGGCAAAAATTAGAGCTAAAAAAAAGAAAAAAGATAAAGAGTCAATGAATTTTAGTAGTATTTCCATTTTTCATGGTTTCTTGGAGTGTTTTGCATCATCAATCATCTCTTCATCACCGTCCAATAAGAAGATCAATCAAAACAATCAAAAGACGATCGAAGAACTTCATCAACGCCTAACCAAAAGGGACAATCAAAAGATCAATCAAAATTAAAGATGATCAAGATATGCAAATGCACTTTGGGTAATCAAACCTCGTATCTCAAAGGGTACAATAATTTCAAGATGATCCTTAAGAAGATTCTTCATAAAAAAAAGAAACGTGGATGATATAAAGCCTTCCAAACCTTGTAAAAGAACTTCGTGATTTTCCTTATTCCAATGCTAAAATTCATTGATTCAATATCTTTTTAAATTAAAAAAAAGAAATAAAAAGAAAAAGGAAGAAATAAAAATAAAAATAAAAGAAAAAAGAGAATAAAAGAAAAAGAAAAGCAATATATATATATATATATATAGCTCTTCCTATTTTGGATCCATTTCAAAATCATTCTTCTTGAAAATGCACACTTTTCAAGTCAACACTTTTTTCTCAAAAGCTAAAGCAGCTAAAGAAAAATCTTTCTCTCATCAAAGTCATCCTTTTTTGCGTCTTTGTGTCAATCCATCACATCTTTTAGTTAAAGCAACTAAGTTGCCTTTATCTCTCATTAAGGGCATGTCCTCCAAAGTCATCATCCTTTATCCCTCGAGTCATCATTTGTCAATTCATCACATCTTTTTGTTAGAGTAGCTGAGTAACCCTTACCTTTCGTCAAGGGCATGTCTTCTTGAGTCGTCATCATTTTTAATCCACATCTTTCAAATCGTCTTTTAGCTAAAGCGGTTAAGATGCCTTTATCCATTATAAAGGGCACATTTTCCAAGTCATCATTCTATATGTCAAAAGATCAAGTCATCAAATCAAACGCCCCTTTTTCATTCCCATCCCAAGGATTCGTCCTTCTAATCACTGTCTTTTGTGTCAATCCCATTAAGTCCAACTAACAAAGCGTCACCCCAAGAGTTTTTTCAATCTCAGACAATAAGATAACTCAGCATGTATTCTCCATAGATCATGCTACAACAGCAAAATCATAAAACCTCCCAAAAAACCTCTCAAAAGTTTTGACTTATCATCCTTGAAGCTCAAGTCTCTTAGCAAAATCAAAGTTGATCAAACCTCTCAAAAGGTTCATCATATCATCCAACAAGCCTAAGTCCATTGGCAAAACTAAAATCAATCATGCTTCTTAAAACCTCTCAAAAAGTAGTACCCATCAACCTTCTCACTTATGGTTAACCCATGAAACTCATTTGATACAAAAAAAAAAAGTCCCATAAAGCCATATCAGGGACAAAGCCTTAATACATGGGCCACACAGAGCAAACCCGTAAGCTCATGGATAACCCATAAAATCTCCTTGAAACCGAAACTTCTAACACTGTATCTGAAGTAAAATCAAATATCTCTCCAAAAAGTCCAAATCACCCTTGGAAATCTCAAATTGATAAACTTTTATTGAAACCTAAAAGCCATTTTAGCACATTTACCTCAAGCCGAAGCGAAATCTTTGATCCATACTATGCCCTATCAGTTCAAGGACAAACCCGACCACTGCCTTCTAAGATGACCTTTATGGTTTCAATTGATTTGACAATATCATCTTCATCAAACTCTGCATACTCGCCTCATACTGAGTATGACCTCAACTAGCAACATTACTAAAATCCCACCATCTCATCGACATGACGAATCAAGGCCAAATAAAACACCAAAGCCTTTTATCCCTAATGGTTGTCAAAAGTGACAAAGTCACCTTCCTTCCAAATCATCATTCCTCCAAAGTGGGGCATCTTCCTAAACTTCAAATTTGACACCTCTTAGATACCAAAGCAGTTTAGGTAGACCTTTCACTAGTTCAAGGTATCCAGTTCATAAATGCATTCACATTTTGCATACCTAGATTAGACTTAGGATGCACTTCCTACTAGACTCAGAGTCTCAACCCGAAAGGATCAAAGATTGGTTAGACCTCCCTAGAACAACTTTAGGATTCATATCTTACATGCTTAGATCATAAAAAGCATTTATTTCATTTCTTCTAAACGAAAATTAGAATTGACCATTCAAGGATAGCCTTAGGATTGATCCAACTTAGCACCAGCATCAACCTAGAACAGAATTAGGTTTCCTTTTTCTACAATCAACCATCCTAGGATAGCCTTAGGATTCATTCTTAAACCCAACTTAACATCAACATCAACTTAGCATAGAGTTAGGTCTCCCTTTTCTAGACAAGACCTAGAGTAGATCATCCTAAGATAGCCTTAGGATTCTTTGTAGCGACCCGTGTTCACTATCATCATGCTTACTTTCCAAGAAAGTAACCATGATGAGGGGCAGCTGTGAATCCGTAATTTTATACCTCAAAAAACAATTTATTGGCTACCACAAACCCACTTGTGGTATTGCATGGGTGACCTGCAAAAACCATAGGCTACCCTGTGGTTGCCTTATGTTGCTCTGCAACTACCGCAAGAGCACCGGCGGTAGCCGACGTTCAGGCCTGATTTCAGCTTATTTTGCATTCCAAATTCCACATTGGAAAACTACAACTTCTTCCTCCACTCATTGGCATATAAATAGAGCCCCCATCCTCCATTTGAACTCACTCTAGTTGTTTGATTGACAGCTGTCTCAAGAAAACCATTCTCTCTTTCCCCTATTTTTCTCTATAGCTTAGTCTACCAAGGAACGAGCTCCCTAGTTCAAATTTTTATTTTTTGCTTTGGCCTTTGCAAAGCAAGTTGAGTTGCGACTTTTTGAGCTAACTCGACCAAGACCAAAAGTTTCTTCCATTGCCATCTGAGGCAAGTCCATAGCCGTCCGAGGCAAGTCCTCTTCATTGCCGATTGAGGCAAGTCCCTTCCACCCCAAAGTCGCATATGAAGGAATATTGGGCACTGTGAGACCTCGCCCGAACGCCCCTCCCCTCACTCGGGAAAATGAATTGCCTTAAGGAAAGGCTAAGCGATTTTTAAGGGAGGTTAAGGTACGGGTTTCGGTGCTCACGATTGGAAGCGGCTATCACCTCAGAAAATTGATTTGATTTTTTTGAAAAGGATTCGGGAGTCGCCACCCTAATTTATTTTTAATGGAAAAATTAAGGAAAAACCCAATTTGACTCCAATTTATTAATCTTCTATTAATTTACCTAAGGATAAAGTCACTAGTCCTCGAACCAGGTTGAGC
>CATKHJ010037745.1:0-11040 GCA_949750685.1 Vernicia montana | reverse complement strand
AAACAAGAACCAAACTTTAGAACTAAAAGGCAGCTATTTTCGAACCAAGCCTTAAAGAATGGCTAGCTTACAAGCAAAATGGCTCGATTTAGCTAGCATTAAGTGAGTTTAGGTGTTGGATGGGTTAGGGGGGGTAGGCTTATATAGGAAGAGAGGAGAGGTGAATTTTTGTATTCTTTCGATGTGGGATTCGGATTCAGGTACGGACTGCCGCACAGGGCCCCTGCGGCGCTGCAGGGGGCTCTTGCGGCAGCATTTTGCTGCCGCAGAACTGCCTGCGGCAACCGCAGGCTTGCCCTGCGGTACCGCAGAAGCTGCCTGCGGCAACCGCTGGTCCATTTGCATTTTTCGGCCCGTTCTCGCTCGTTTCAACTCCGTTTTTAGTAATTCCAGTTGCGTTGTTCTCGTTATTCAATCCCGGATGATATGAGAATGATTTAGAGGCCAAATGGGTAGGTCTTAGGTCCCGGGTCCCGAGGCTCAGATTCTCAGTTTTTGGGCTTTCGGCGATTTCGCTTCCGGAGGTCTGTTTACCGAGCCTAGGTGCCTTTAAGATTCAAATGCATACCGGAGGGTGAAAAATTAAGGGTTCACAATTAGGCCCTATGATTAGGACAATTTATCCCTCTTAGCTAAGGTGGTTACCCGTGTGCACACAGTTTGATATCTTACCCATATCAGTCGGGGATCTCTATTTTTAGGGTTAACAATCATACATACTTTAGGGCTTAAGGTTCTTGTACAAAAGAAGATCAAATATCAAATGGTTAATATACATGGCTTATATTCTTGATTCATATGCATGGCTCATATTCTTGGTTCATATGCTTTCATGAAACAAAATAAGCACTTCCACTCATATTAAAACATGAACTTGGTAACAATGAACATATAAGATAGCTTGAGCATGAATATAGGCTTTATAAGCCTTTAGGATTTTAATTACAAACATAGTAGTATATTTTCTACTCACCTTATCATAAGAATTACTTATGTACTCTTAGACTCCTCTCTCTCATCAAACAAAAGTAAGGATCATCATCAATTCCTTGGCTCACCTTGCCTACACATGAATCCCCCAAATCAATTTTTTAACTATAATCCATGAAGACCTAACTATATAGCTTGATTTCTCAAATCTAATCATGAATTCTTAATTCTTATACCTTGATAACAATCATATTTTATGGCCATTAAAAACCAAGCTTGATCCTAGGGTTTCTTACACCTAGGGTTTTATGAATCAAATTCAATAAAACTTATCTCTTGCTATATACTCCATAAATATTCTCTATAAAGCTCATTACTCATGATTAATCTTTAATTAAAGAAATATTCAAATGAAATTTAAAGGAT
Source organism: Vernicia montana (assembly GCA_949750685.1). Taxonomy (NCBI): domain Eukaryota; kingdom Viridiplantae; phylum Streptophyta; class Magnoliopsida; order Malpighiales; family Euphorbiaceae; genus Vernicia; species Vernicia montana. Next base: position 9,684 of record CATKHJ010037745.1, on the reverse strand, counting down.
TAGAAGCTTACCTTAAAGATTTTCCTTTACTCTGTAACCAAATACTCCTCCAAAGAAAGAAGGAAGGAAGGAACTTCACTTTGAATCCTTGAATCCTCTTGAAATCTTGTGTTTGATCTTAAAGAAATGAAGAACTTGGGTTGGATTGAGAGAAAAATTATGAACTTTGGCTTTGGGAGTGTTGAAAATGGGTTTGAAGGTGTGTAGAAGCTTTTTAAAGCTCAAAGAAATGAAGAAAGGGGCTTTAAAGGCAAGTGGAACTGACTTAATATTCACATCAACTTTTAGTCAACATGGGCATGTCCAAGGTAAGGTCCAATCCGTGTTGGCTGTTGTGATAAATTTAGAAATGAAACAAAAATGACATGGACGTGGCCAAATGAACATGGGCATGTTGCTTCAACAACATGGTCATGTCATGTATCAACAAAGGTGTGTCATTTAAGAAAAATAGCTAACATGGGTGTGTCATGTAAAGTGACATAGGCGTGTCACTTTACATGGCAAAGGCGTTTCAAGGACAATTCAAGGGTATGTCAAAGCATACACTTTCAACCTTAATTCTTTACTTCATTTCTCTTAAACTTCAATCCATTCTTCTTCAAACCAATCTCTAATGATCTTATTAACATTTAATCTTTATATTCCTTGCATTCTATTACTTAAAATTCATCACAAATCATAGCTCAACTGTCACATAATACTTAGAAACAATTGATCTTGAAATTAATCATCCATGTTTCATGCTAAACTAGCAAACATATAATTTTAACCATCCATACTCATGCAATTTCTAATCAAACTCATAAGCAACAACTTTAAACTTTATCATGCATATTCTTAGTTTGTACAACTTAGACTATCATCTATGCTTCCAAATCGAACTACAATCTAAACCTTTGCTTTGATAGCTTTCAATTTACACTTAGCACATGCACATCATTTATACTTATACAATACTTAAATCTTAAACTCACATTGCACATATAATCAATAATTAAAATCTTTTTCACTAAACACTTATCAATACTCTTAATCTTAATCTATCTCCATATAATGAAATCAAACCTATCGGCTCGCCTCGAAAAATAAACATTGTGCCTCTGAATTAGCCTCGTCACTGAACTTACTACCATAATTCTTTTCATCCTTGTCAATAACAGTCCTTATTCTTACGATAACACTATCTCATCCATACTTGGGAATCATCACTGTTAACTGAAACCTAGGGTGTTATAGCAAGTTACCTTCAGATATTGATAAATTTTGATGTTTAAAATTCTTTAACTTAAAAATTATGGGTTTCAAATTATTATTTTTTATTTTAAAAAAAAAGAGTGATAGAAGTACTTAGGTTGCGTTTACTTACAGATAATTGTTTTCTGTTTTTATTTTTTAGTTTTCATAGAAAATGAAAAGTTTTCATTTTCATAGAAAATTTGTAAAATGTGTTCATTTGTTATAATGGAAAAATTGTTTTTTATCTTTTGAAAATAGAAAACGTATTTATTTGTTATTATATAAAATTTATTTTCATTTTCAAAAATAGAAAATGTGTTCATTTGCTATCATAGAAAATTTGTTTTCTACTTCTAAACTCATAAAAAATATTAAGATTCAAAAATAAAAATTAATTTTTAAATTATAAAATTTAAGAATATATTTTTATATATTACTTCATTAATCATTGTCAATAAATAAAAATTACTTATTCATTGTAATGGGTGCTTCAAGCACTTGTTCTTTATTTTTTTTTAATAAAATTTTTCTTGCTATAGAAAAAAGTAATAACCATTCACCATGCTATATAAAAAATATCAAATTGTATACATAGTTTGAATATAAAATAGATAGAGAATATAGCTCAATTACATCAAATTAACTAAAAAAAATTCTAACTCATATTATGATTGTTATAGTCATTCCATAATTGGTCTGCAATATTTTCTCAAACAATACTCATTTGGTGTTGTTGGGACAGATCTATTTGAGTGTCATCACGAACCATACTAACGCCAATTTCTTCATCTATGGTTAATCCTTCTCTCCCGTATAATGTAAATAACTGATCTGCTTTATCTTCCATTTTGATAAAATTATGTAAGGTACAACATGCAATAGAAATTAACTTTTGTCTTCACAAAGGGTAGTTTGGTATGGACTTTAAAATTGGAAATCTAGCTTTTAGCACACCGAATGCTCTTTCTATCACATTGCGCAATGATGAGTGCCTATGATTAAATAACTCATATTTTTTTGTAATTCTTCCTTGTCCACGAAAATCATTTAGATGATACCGTTCACCACGATACGGTGCTAAAAATGTTGGAATATTTGGATATCCTACATCTACAACATAATAATAATCTGCAATATAAAAAACTTATCATTAATTATAAATACTACTTAACTAGTAAGCGTATAACTAAGAAAATTTACCATTTGGAGGAAATGGAAAATCATTTCCTTATCTTGTTAATGCGTCAAGAAACACACGAGAGTCATTGACTGTCCCTTCCCAACCAGTATACGCGTATGTAAATATCATATCATGGGAACAAACAGCCATAACATTTTGTGTGACAAATGATGCCTTTCTACCACGAAAAGTTTTTTGTTTTGATGCTGGAGACCATGTTGCTACATGAGTACTATCTATTGCACCTTTACATTTCTATAAGAAAAATATATAATAAAAATTAATGATACTGAAAATTTTTAAATACTATAAATATACTAAAATTAACTAACATAACTCAAAATATAGATACCATTTCGGATGACCATGAATTTCAAGTTGTATTTGACCTTTATTCTTACATTTTATTAAATGTGTACCAAAAGTCGCCAAGGCTCTAATCACTACTTTTGTCCATTTGTGCACCGTACCAGTTGAATGTTGAAACATTTCGGTCACAAGTCTTTAACGAGTACCATGACACAATACTGCTAATCCCATGGCCACCCCTTCTTCTACGTTGACATTTTTTCTATCTCGCAATAATCCCATAACTTTCAATCGGTTACACAAATTGATAAATACATGTGGAGCCATGCGAAAGCTCTCATAACATCTAGTTGGATTTCCTACTAATACTTCAACAATGTATTGTTTCCCACTAAGCATAGATGTCCTACAAGGGATTCTTTTCACAAAATCTCGTTCATGTTCCACAAAATATCTAGCCATCATTAAATCTATTACACTATCATCATCATCAGTGCTGGAGCTATCACTTAATAAATGTAGTGCCATTAACCTGCATTAAAATTTAAAGCATAACAAAAAGAATGCGAAAATTATCACTGCCTAAATATAATTTGGTCAATTTATATTAAAAAGATAAACTAATCAGTCATAACTATTACACCATCAACTTTAATAAATTTAAATGCTATCATCACAACATAGTCAACAAACAAAAACCTTAAATAAGTTCTCTTAACATAATACTTTAACATAGTTTAGAAAATAAAAGTGCCTACAATACCACTATTAAATCACATCAAACTTTCTAACCAATCACGTCTCCTATTAGCACACATCAATATGAACATTTTTCTCCAATCTTGGTTCATAAATTTTTCTAGTGCTTTGTTGTATACGTCTTTTGAAATATCATCAATCATCTCCAATACATCCATACATGCTTCAATTGAATATGGATTTGATACTGCACTTGTAGCTTGATTGCTCTGAGATTTATACATTTATGCTTTGACTATGTCTCTTTCAATCCTAGCATTAAGGGAAGAAGCCCATTTTTCCAAACAAGAATCCAATTTTTCTAATTTTGATTCTTTTTTAACACGAACATGATCAAGAGGAAACTCATCAGCAGATCATTTTCCTTTTGAGTTATCTGTACTAGATTTTTCACCCTCAAATACATGCACACCTTTGTTAAGAAATTCTTCCTCATTTTGGCGTTCATCATCTGAAGTAGGTGTTAATTGTGTTGATGCATGGTGAAGATGTCCAGTAGCAGTTGATTTACTAAAGACTTGCCCAAGTAATTCATAATTTTTACAACCATTTTTCTTGAATCCCCTAAAATTTCTATGCTTCTGCATATTAACATATATTTTAAATTAGTTCTTGAATCCCCTTAAGTTTCTATGCTAAAAATGAAATAACTATTGATTCAAAAAATTTAATTATAAGTATAGTACCACATAAAACATTTGCCAAACATCTTCAGTAGCAAAAACAATATTTGAATTTGAGTCATAAGTAACACCAATATGCTCCAGCAATTCAGAAAATTGGCGATGCTTTTGACGAAGACGGTTGTACTTCCCCTTCAACTTTTCAACTCCATTCTTTCTCCACAAGCTAAGAATAGTTCATCTTCCATTTGTTGCCAATCTGTTGGTTTAAAGCTAGGGGATCTATTTTGATCTTTTTTTACTCTTTCATACAAAATTCTCAAAAATTCTATTTCATTTACTTCGGACCATTCTTTTACATCCTCAAAATCATTATTCTTTCCTCCCATGTATATACAAATTATAAATCAACATATAATAAAAATACAACATTTAAATAGAATATTTATCAACATTAAAGACATGATTATAATAGACAACTGCAATTGGTATGCATTATTAAGAAATAAGCATAAACATATAAAGAAATAAATACCTTATAACTTGGCTGCAAAAACTAGCAATAAAACAACCATTTCCCAAGCTTGACAAGCAAGTAAACAAATATATATAAATATAAACAAATATAATTATAATATAATTGACAGGAAGGAGTACTAAGCTAAAAAGGAGTAAGGAAAAGCCAAAAAGGTACATGAGAAGGAGCATTAATTGTACAAGAATGATAAAAGTGACGGCAAAAAAAAGCCAAAAAGAAAAGCATTAATACAAAAGAAATAATAAAAAAGTAAAATTGAAATTAGAAATAGAGAAAAAATTAGACATACACAATATGATCTATTTGGCTTTAGATGATATAGGGCCTGCAAAGAGCCTCAAGAGTGCAGATGGAGAAGAAAATATATCAAGAGTTTTAAATAGAATAATTCCTAGATATATGAAAAAAAGGAATTTGACATCATAAGTGTATTTTCAAAGTGAAAACACGTGAATTTTAAAAAAGAAAATTTTGCAAAACAAGCTAAACTTGTTTTGCAAATTTCTTTTAAAATTTTGAAAAGGGTGAAAACAGTTTTTAAATGAAAATTCTGTAAAAAAAAGTCCAAAGTAAACACAAAGTTTTATTTTCTATTTTCATATGAAAAGTTTTTTAGAATACTGGAGTAATTTTCTCCAACTAAACACATTCTTAATGTATCCATAAATATGTCAACTAAGGCTAAGTTATTCATAATAAGGACACGTGAATCTTTCGATACCTCATTTTGAACATTAGAATTTTTCAAGTGAGAAGTAGACTTGGGATATAAAAATTATATAGACGCTTAATTTCAAATTGTTTGATAATATTAATTTTAAAAATTTTAATTAAATTAAAAATCATTTAAAATAATAAGTTAAAAATTTTAACTTAATATTAGATTATTATGTTTTTATAGGTTCCAATTTAAATACATACATACTAATATATTAATATTTTATTATTAGTTTTTAGTTGCCAAATTATTATTATTATTATTATTTTTTAGTTGAGTCCAATGTTTTCAAACCCGGCCCGGTCTTAGAACCGGTGAAGGCAGAGGGTCACGGGTTAGAGGTCGAACCGGGGTTGAACCGAAATTTTAAATAAATTAATATATTTATTATTTATATGTTAAAAAAATATAATATACATATAATTAAAATTAATAAACGTTATTAGAGTAAGTAATGAACATTATTTAAAAGAAATATGAATTTGAAACAATTATTTAGAAGAAATTATGATAAATTAATTCATTAAGTGGCCATTTTGAGATTCAAATTCGGGTAAGTTTCACTACTCGGTAGTAGGAAGTCTACTTGGATTTGTGTTCTTCTACATAAAAAATATGAATTTGAATATTCATATACTCAAAATGATAAATGGTAGAATGATAATTTGAAACTTAAAGTAAACTCTACACTAAAAAAAGTGAGGGAGGAGTGAGTTATCCCACATTTGAAAAATATAAAGTTATAATGATGTATATATTCAAAAGTTCATACTTTCAAAGTTAAGAAAGTAGCCAAGAAGGCTCTCTCTCGCGCCCGCGGGGGGGTGCAAATCCATGGTATTGGGCTTAGGTTCAACGTGTGAGCGCGCGGCCTGCGTACACGAATGTCGGACTAAAATAGGCTGGCCTGTGCCTACTTTGATTTTTTATTTAGTCCAATTTTAATTTTTTTTTTAATATCCAAACACAAAAAAAAAAAAACAAATCAAATCAAAAAACCGGCCGGTCCGACCGGGTCACCGGTTATCCGGCCGGGCCGGCGGGTTTTTCCCGGTTTTGGCCTTGGCAGGGTCTGAGACCAGAACCGAACCGGCCTGGCCTCCGGTTCCCAATTTTCTCAGTCGGACCGGCCGGTCCGGTCCAGTTCTTACAACATTGCTCCTCAAAGTATTAGTCTCAAAAATTAATTAAAAAAGACTTAAAAGCCAAATGAGTAATTTAAGTATTATATAGCTACTAAATTAATAGTTTAGAGGTTGAATGTTCATCCCATAATGTATGAAGTGAGAAATAACCTTAATAATTTTTCTTCTCTTTATAGAATTTTCTTCGTAGTAATAAAAAAAAAAAAAAAAAAAGAGGAAAATGGTTCATAGATCAGTTGATCAAAATCAATAGGGTTATATTAGCAATTTTAAATACTTTTAGGATGGTATTGATAATTTTCTTTTGTTTTATAGACCGATGTTAAATTCCCCCCAATACTCAAAAATAAAATTTATCAAAAAAAAAAAAAAGATAAATGAAAATTCAGCTAGAGATTGAGTTAAAATACTTAAGTCTTTAAATCTTAAAATATAAATTGAAATTATAATATCTAAAACAAAACTTAAGTGAAATTAAGAGGTTTTTTCATAATTATCTTTAATTAGTTTACAAGAAAAATCGTCTTAAAATTGATATTATAAGAATCTGGCTTGTATTTTAATAAAGTTGGAAAAAAAAAAAAAAAGTGTCCAAAAAGCTTGGGGTAGTGTTGTACTTCTGCCAAAAAGTTCAATTTTTTGTTGCTAATAAGATTAATTAAGTAAATAAATATGGGCTAACGGATAGTAGGCTGAGATTTTGACTTTTCACATCGGTTGTGTAAAGTGTATGTATGTGAAATATAAGAGTTAGCGTGCCTTTTCAAAATTGTCATAGTTTTGAGATGTGTACGTGTCTCTGTCCCTGTGTGTGTTTGTGTGTATATATATTTAAAAAATAATAAATAAATATGGATTATGTAATTAAGTAGGAGATTTAAGTGGTGTTGGAAAAAACTATATTAGAGTTACATCAAAATTAAATTAAAAAAATCTGAATTTGGATATAGACACATTATAACTACTTTTAAAAAATTAAGACACAATATTACATGATACGTCAATATCTAATTATTGATTATACATTTAAAATTGACATTTTAACTTTCTAAACTCAATATTTTTCATATTATACTAGTACTTATATATTTAAAAATTTTAAATCAAATCATACTTTATTCTAAAAATAAAATATTTTAGTTGCATTACAAACAAAAATTATGTCTCATTAATTTTGTCATACAAAATCATATTGGACTGCGTATAATACGAGTAGTTAATATTTTTTGAAATATTTATACATGCTAGATTAAATTAAATTAAATATAAAATTATATTAGTTACTCGTATATAACATTGGAATTTATTTATTTTTCATTTTTTTAATACATTTTTTTTGGTTTAATCTTACATGGTATTCATTTTATTAGAACTTCAATTGTCATGTAGGCAGGATTTTTTTTACTGAATGTAATATAAATTACAAAAAAATAAATAAAAATTTATGTATCAATTATTAAAAATTAAATTTCTTATAAAATTGTAAATTGACTTGATTAAAATTCAACTATTTTTAGGTAATTAAACCATATGACTTAAATATTCTCCATTTCCTCCATTGCTTGACAAGAAACCTTAACATATATATTTTGAGTTATCTATTGAATTTGAAATACATGATGAATACTCAATCTTCTTTGTTTTAATATCATCTAATAATTCCATAAATATTTAATAAATATAAATTTAAACTCAAATTTTTTTTCATCATAAAAATAAAAAAGACTAATTAATCAACTTTCGACGTCACACCGTTTACAATAATAATTAAGAAAGTTATAAAAATTTCATCCTCTCTCTATATAATTTTTACGAGTTTATAATGTATTTTTTTAAAATTAATTTAAATTTATACAAATTTTAAATAATTATTACTTATTGATGTGAAAAAGATTATTTTATATATATATATATATATATATATATATATATATATATATATTGTTAATATATTTACTAGAAACAAAGATAGAAATGAAAGATTTTGTATTTCTGATTGTGTATTTTACAGAAGCTAGTTCTAGGTATTTATAAAATTCTAACCGTGATTAATGGCTTAACTATAGCTGAATATACATGTGCTAAAAGCTGGCAATTTGACTAACAATAACTAATATTGACATTAACAATAACGGTGGTACACAATCTTGACTTTTGCAAGATTGTGTTTCCATTAACACCTCCCCTCAAACTCAAGGTGGTATGGTGGATGCCAGCTTGAGTTTGTTCAAAAGATCTTGAAATCGGGATGGAAGATATGTTTTGGTGAAGATGTCAGCGGTTTGATTTGCAGATGAGACAGAATGTAAAATGATGGTGCCTTGAGTGACATGGTGACGAACAAAGTGACAGTTGTGAACCCTTAATTTTGCACCCTCCGGTATGCATTTGGACCTTAAAGGCACATAGGCTCAGTAAACAGACCTCCAGAAGCCAAATCGCCAAAGATCGCCAAAAGCCCAAAAATCGAGAATCCGAGCCTCGAGACCCGGGACCTACCCATTTGACCTCTAAATCATTCTCATATTATCCGGGATTGAATAACGAGCACAACGCAACTGGAATCATGTAAAACGGATATGAAACGAGAAAGAACGGGTCAAAAAAACCGCATAAGTGCGGTCCACTTTTCTGCGCGGTCCGTTTTCCTCCCGTGCGATCCCAGAAGTCCTGTGTGCGGTTTTGTACTAAAAATCCTTAATCCCACATCAAAAGAAGACGAAAATTTACCTAGCTACTCTACCTATATAAACCTACCCCCCTAACCCATCCAAGACAACTCAACTCACTCAAAGCTAGCTAAATCGAGCCATTTTGCTTGAAAGCTAGCCATTCTTTAAAGGTTTGGTTCGAAAAGAGCTGCCTTTTAGTTCTAAAATTTGGTTCTTGTTTAGTGGTCTGTAGTTTCTCTCAAGCCAATTCGAGAGAGTCTTAAGAGCCGCCTGAGTAGCCATTAGGAGGCTTTGGTTCCGCCGAGATGAGTCAAGGTGGAATTGCGATCCGGTTGCCCGCTCCGTCCATACGTCCTGAAGCGTCATCAAAAGGTATTTATATTCTTCCTTTTTTTTTTTTTTTATTTATTTGTTTGTTTTCTTTGCTTGCTTTAGTTTACTTTTAGTTTTCTTTTTAGCTTAGTTTTTTTATTGCTAGTTTTTAGCTTAGTTTCTTTATTG
>CATKHJ010037656.1:0-12788 GCA_949750685.1 Vernicia montana | reverse complement strand
ATTGATGGGAGAAAGCTTCCGAGTGTACTGATTGAATTAGAAGTGTTGGAGTTTGATGTTATTCTTGTTATGGATTGGTTGTCTCAAAACCATACACATATCGATTGCCATGAAAAGAAGATAGAGTTCAAGCAAGAAGGGCAAGATGTATTCATGTATCAAGGGGATATAAGTGATGTTCCTTCTAATCTCATATCTGCAATTGGGGTACGGAGACTAATGAGGAAAGGATGCAAAAGTTACTTGGCATATGTAGTGGATACACGGAACACTCCTACTGAGGTTCATCAAATACCGGTAGTTAGTGAGTTTCCGGATGTATTTTTGAAGAGGTGCCTGAATTACCACCGGAGAAGGAAATAGAGTTCAACATTGAACTTCTTCCAGGCACTCAACCTGTGTCCATTCCTCCATACCGAATGGCACCCACATAATTGAAAGAGTTGAAAGCACAGTTGCAATATCTCTTGGACAAGGGGTTTATCAGACCAATTAGTTCTCCATGGGGTGCACCGGTCCTCTTTGTGAAGAAAAAGGACGGTTCCATGAGGCTTTGTATTGATTATCGGCAGTTGAATAAGTTAGCGATTAAGAACAAGTATCCTTTGCCAAGGATTGATGACCTGTTTGATCAATTACAATAGGCGAGTTATTTTTCTAAGATCAACCTTAGATCGGGCTATCATCAGTTTAAGATCAAGAATGAGGACATTTGTAAGACTGCTTTTAGAATAAGGTATGGCCATTACGAGTTTACGGTGTTGCCTTTCAGCTTAACCAATGCTCTTGCGGCCTTTATGGATTTAATGAACAGAGTGTTCAAGTCTTTCTTGGATAAATTTGTGATAGTCTTCATTGATGATATCCTCATTTACTCCAAGGGCAAAGAAGAGCATGAAGAGCATATGAGAATTGCGTTGCAGACATTGAGGGAGCATAAATTGTATGCCAAACTGTCGAAGTGTGAGTTTTGGCTAGATTGTGTTTGCTTCCTAGGACATGTGGTTAGTAAAGAGGGAATTAAAGTTGACCCGAAGAAGAATGAAGCTGTGTCAAGTTGGCCTAGACCAACGAATGTGACAGAGATTTGTAGTTTCCTTGGTTTGGCGGGTTATTATAGGAGGTTTGTAAAAGATTTCTCTAAGATAGCCTCTCCAATGACCAAGTTAACTAGGAAGAAAGTGAAGTTCACATGGGATGATGATTGTGAGAAGAGTTTTTAATAACTCAAGACATGTCTTACCACAGCTCCAGTACTTACATTACCAGAAGGATCAGAAGGGTTTGCGATCTACTGTGATGTTTAAAGAGTGAGATTGTGATGTGTTCTCATGCAGCATGGAAAGGTAATTGCATATGCTTCGAGATAGTTGAAGAAGCATGAAATGAATTATCCGATGCATGACCTGGAAATGGCAGCAGTGATCTTTGCTCTCAAGATTTGGAGGCATTATCTCTATGGTGAGAAGTGTGAAATTTACACCGATCACAAGAGTCTCCAGTACATCTTAAAGCAAAGAGACTTGAATCTAAGGTAAAGAAGATGGGTAGAGTTACTAAAGGACTATGACTGTCAGATTCACTATCATCCGGGTAAAGCTAATGTGGTTGCGGATGCTTTGAGCAAGAAATCAATGGGAAGTCTAGCTCACATTGCAACGGGAAAGAAGCCGTTGGTTAAAGAGTTGAAAGAATTATTCAACAAGGGGTTGAAATTGGAGATTTTCAAGTCTCAAGTACTTATGGCACACTTTCAAGTGAGACCTTTATTGATTGATGAAATAAAGGCATTGCAAGACAGTGATCCTTCATTGGTTAAGTTGAAGAAAGAAGTTCAAGAAGGCCAAGCAACAAAGTTTCAGTTGAAAGATGATGTGTTGATGCTTGGGAATCGGTTATGTATACTGAATGTGGATGAACTTAGAGAAAGGATAATGAAAGAGGCACACCAAGCTCCATATAGTATTCATCTAGGTGCAACCAAGATGTATCATAATTTGAGAGATTGTTATTGGTGGCCTAGTATGAAGAAAGATGTAGCTACCTTTGTGTCTTCTTGCTTGACATGTCAACAAGTCAAGTTTGAGCATCAGAAACCTTCAGGTCTTCTACAAGAGATTCAATTGCCAGAATGGAAATAAGAGCGAATCACAATGGACATCGTGGTCGGATTGCCAAGGACTTCGAGGGGTTATGATTCTATTTGGGTGATTGTGGATAGGCTAACCAAGTCATCCCATTTTGTAGAAGTGAAGACTACATACACTGCAGCTAAGTATGCTCAATTGTATTTGGACAAGATAGTGATTTTGCATGGAGTGCCAATATCCATCATTTCGGTTAGAGGTACTCAATTCACATTTAGATTCTAGCAAAAGTTACAAGAAGCATTGGGCACACAGTTGAACTTCAGCACGACTTTTCATCCATAAACGGATGGGCAATCCGAACGAACCATACAGACATTGGAAGACATGTTGCGTATGTGTGTGCTTGACTTTAGTGGAAATTGGGACAAGTACCTACCTTTGATATAGTTTGCTTACAACAACAGCTATCATTCCACCATCGGCATGGCACCGTATGAAGCACTGTATGGTCGAAAATGTAGATCACTGGTATGTTGGATAGAAGTTGGTGACAAGCATGTGGAAGGGCTAGATTTGGTTAAGGAAACTTCAGAGAAAGTGCCCATCATCTGAGAAAGATTGAAAATGGCTTTCAGCAGACAAAAGAGTTATACAGACCCGAAGCGGAAGGATGTTAACTTTTCAATAGGAGATCATGTTTTCTTAAAGATATCTCCTATGAAAGGTGTTATGAGATTTGGGAAGAAATGTAAACTTTCTCCTAGATACATTGGGCCATTTGAGATATTGGATAGAATTGGCAATGTATCGTATAGGCTAGCTCTTCCTTCGAGTTTAGTCCATGTGCATCCAGTATTTCATGTTTCGATGTTAAGGAAGTATGTACCAGACCCATCACATGTTTTACAACCTCAAGCAATTAAGGTAGATGAGAACTTGTCTTATGAAGAAATTTCAATTTCAGTTGTTGATCGACAAGTAAAGAAGCTTCGAAACAAGGAAATAGCATTGGTAAAAGTTCATTGGAAGAATCATGATTATGATGAATGTACTTGGGAAGATGAACAAGATATGATATGCAAGTATCCTCATTTGTTCTTTGTATAGCTTGTTTTATAAAACCATGTATATGTAAATTTGAGGATGAATTTTCTATAAGGAGGGGAGAATGTAGTACCCCAAATTCTTATTTGATTCCTTATGCGTATATAATTGACCTGCAATTAGAGTTTCATGTGTATAAGTAGGTCATGAGTTGCATATTATATTCATATGTGAAGTTAGTTGTATATTGGGAGTATGACTTGAAATCTATGTCGCATATCATTTTAAGTGAGATTCACGGCGGTGAAGAATAAGTTCACGGCGGTGAATGAGAAATTGAATTTTGAAAATCGCTACTGGATGAAATTCACGGCGGTGAATTTAATTTTCACAATCGCGAATATTGGGGAATAGTTGTGTGAACAGTACCATGGCAGGCCGTTCACGGCCGTGAATATTAAGTTCACGACCGTGAACCGTGCCGAGGACAGAATTGGGAGTCGGGCTATATATATAGAATTAAAAGCCCAAACCCATTTAGTCGAGATTTCTGAGCCCTAAACCATATTTTCTCTCAAGAACCAAGAGATATACCTTCATTAATGCTAAGGAAGCTCATTAATTGCATCATTAAGAGAATCTAGGGTTGTTGGATCTACTTCCTCTTCTCATTACTCAAGCATTAAAGTTAAGGTAAGTTAGGGTTTATTCATCTCTTCTTATTTTCTTTTAATTTCTTTCATTGGGCTTAAAGTTAAGGTAAGATTAAGATATATTAGCATCATTAGCATTGTTAATCGAGTCAAATTCAAAGATCAAATGATTAATTGCTATTTCTATGGTTGGGCATGTGAAATTCCTCCTAAAGATAGAAGAGATGATGATGATGGAAGATGTGACCATCATATGTGTTTGATGTAGAGATTGATTCAAATTAATTTTGGAGCTAAGGAATTAAGGTGAGTGATACTTATACTATTATGATTGTGTTTTGACCCATGAGGTATAATTGCCTAATTCCTTCATGAACTACCAAATGTTATTAATTATTGTTTAGATATTCTTTTGTGATATCAACTCCACTGTATTCATGAACCATAATTGAACCAAGACCATGATTGAACCAAGACCATGATTGAAACAAGACCATGATTATTGTATGACCATGATATGAATCTTTCAAGAACCCATGCATGATTATAAACCATGATCCATGATATCTTATTATATAAATTCCATGACCAAAACCCAAGTAGAAAACCCCAATTCTGATGTGGGGCAAAACATCAGGCATTATGCACAATGTACTCCGATGGATAGAGTAAAGTATCCATGCCTTAGTTAGGAAGGGCTATGGTGTCTTAGCCGTGAGATCTGATCAATCTTGCGCAGAGATGAGGGTATGCTCCGTTAAGAAAAGCCTCTACCTCCCATGTTCACGATTGAATATGTTTCATGTCTCAGTTCTCGGTAATGCCTTTGAGCATAATGCCATTTATCATGGGGAACGTTAAGACTTATGAACCTCTATTCAAGTTATTGCTATTTCTGCTAAACATGATATGTACATGATGAAGGAAACCATGATCTATTAATATCGAACACGTTATTTATTGTTAATGAACCCAATCGCTTGATGCTATTGAATCGATTGGTTATTGTTATTGCATGAACCATGAATCTTTCTTGTGAACCATCCTTGAAACACCAAGCTTCACAAATATGGTAGTATAATTATTACTCACTGCTTCATCTCATTAGTGATTTCATTTTTTCAGGTGAACTATAGTTTATCAGTTAAGTTTCCAGGACATTCTTCTTCTCCAATCCTCAGAAACTTTGGTGATCAATGTAAAGCTCAATTCCTCATTTTGATTATCTTGTATAGATGATGATTCTATTTATAAAAGCTTCATGGTAAATGTAATGAATGGTACATGTAAAAAATGATATTCTTTTGGCCTTTAAGGCATTGGCTATAGATGTATGAATGTCATGATATGCAAGATGAATTAAGATATAATTATTGACGAATGCATGTATGAATCAAGAAAGATATTGATGTAGATGATTTAGCATGAATGTCAGGTCTAGATCTTGGGAGACATGTATGTGTTGATATGCATGATATTGATATGGATGATTGTATGTCAAGGTTCCTACGGGTTTTCGGTGGTCTTATGTCTACCCATACCCTAAGATCGTCGCGGCTCGAAAGTCGGGTTGTGACACAAACTATCTGCAACCTATTCCTCAACTAGTGAGCACAAATGACTTTTCCTGACTTGTGATGTTGAAATTTTGAAACTTTCACTATAATATGTGTTATCGTGTTGTCCTATTTTTCTTATTTGTTTTTACTGTTTATGCTTTTTAAATTTTTGTTAAGAGTACAACTTCCAGATTTAATTTTATTGATTAGTGTTTACGAGATAAAAGTAACTATGGTTAACATGATCTAGCCATCGATTTTAGATGATGGATGATGGATTCTATGATAAAATAATATATTTTTAATCCAAATTCAGGTGTTATATTAAGCAAAACACGTCATCGGTCTCAATTTTGAGAGTTAGTCACAATTGCAATTAATTTTAAAAATTAAGATAAAATTTAAAGTTTTGGATAAAATTAAAAAATAACGCAAAATTTTAGAATTTTCAGGTCATTAGGCCTAAACAAAGTTATTGTTTTCTATTTTTAGTGTTTAAAAAACCATTAAATTTAATAATATAACAAGTAACAACTATTAGTTTATATTATAAAAAAAATATAAATTTATAAGAAAGGGTAAAAGTGTACATATACATGTTTTATGGATCAAAAAGTACATTGAATTAAACGTATTAACATGTAAATGTTAATGGGATAAATGTGTTTGATACGGATAATATTTGGATAAATTCATCAGTTTTTCACAGGCTTACTAAGAGTTAGATGCCCAAAAACATAAGATAGGCCAATTCAAGAGCCTCCTCCGCCTTGCCTAAACAACTCGCATAGCCTCACCAGCCACACATGGCCCCTTAATTTGACACATGCACAAGGATAATCGTGCTCATATACAAATTAGCTTCCCATCACGCAGTTATCGTGGTAAAGAGAGAAAACCATACTATCGCAGCTTGTTAGCTACTACGACGAAAGTTTTCATGGATGTGATTGTAACAACCATCTTGATGCCGCCATGTACTCTAATATAGTATCACATTTCGAGATTGCCTCAAACATATAAAAGTTCAAATCTCTCCCCTCAAAAAAAAAAATAAAAATAAAAATAAAAGATTAGTAGGTGAGATGACTAATCTTTTTCATTTTTTTTTATATGTATTATAATCTCTCTCTCATTAAAAGGCTCTCTGTTTCTCGAACTACTGCTCACCTTTTTTTTTTTTATATATATATATATATCAAAGCACCTGAATTATTAGGTCCATTACCATATTATTAGGCCTAAAAAAATCCGATTCATAACATAAGCAGGCCTAAAATTTTGAAATCCTGACAAAGTTAAACATGTCTCAACCATAAACGGATATAACTGTCTAAATTAGAGTTGAGTACGGGACTCAGAGATACCGAACCGTACCAAAAATATTCAGAACCGAAAAATATTCGTTCACCGTTTGACTTTTTCCGAACCGAACCATCCCGATTTTTTTTTTGATATGGTTCTAGAGATTAGTAATTATCCATACCGAGAACCGTACCGAGCCATACCGAACCATCCTGAACCGAAGAACTGAAACTAAAACCGATTTAAAGGGTTCTTATATATATATATATATATATATATATATATATATATATACACACACACACACACACACATACACACATATTGAATTTCCTTAAATATATTGCTAATTCAATATCAAAACTCATTGAATTTCCTTAAATGTGTTGCTAATTCAATATCAAAATGTGTGTGTGTGTGTGTGTATACACACACACACACATTTTGATATTGAATTAGCAACACATTTAAAGAAATTCAATAATGTATAAGTAAAATTTAATTTTTATTAATTATAAAATTTCATTTTCAAATTAGTAGTTGCAATATATATATATATATATACACACACTTTGATATTGAATTAACAACACATTTAATGAAATTGAATAATGTATAAGTAAAATTTAATTTTTAATTATTTAAAAATAAAAAATCTTCGAATCTTCGTTTTGTTCCGATCCGTTCCGAACCGTCCCATTAGACCCGAATCTCCGTCCCGAACCGTCCCAAAAAATCGGGACGGTTTGGTACGGAGATTTTTCCTTACGGTTCGATTCCGAAGATTTTATTTTAAAAATCTCCGAAGTTCGATTCGGTTCTGGAGATTTTCAAATCTCTGGATTCCCCCGAACCGTGCTCAGCCCTAAATTATTTATACAGTTTTCAATATTAAATGTCTCGAATTTATTTTAAGAGTACAAATATGGGAAATTAAAATTGTAAAAATTGTTTAAGTGGTAGTCCCCTAATCCAAATTGAACTTCACATCCTCATCAGAATTAGCAACAATTTTCAAAGACCTCCATTCTTGAAGCTTTTAGAACATTTCTGATACCTTGAAGAATAGCAACAACTAAAGAGTTTCCTCCAACATAAGCACGTTGAACTTGCCTGCACAGAGGACCAAAAAAAAAAAAAAAAAAAAAAAAAAACAACAGCAACTATGCTTTATGTTCCACAACCATAGGTGACATTAAGTTCTTGATTAGGAAATTACTAATCTATTCAACTTCAGATTATTTGACAATAACCCAATATAATAAAGAAAATTGTGGAAGAATGAAAATCTCAAGAAAATCATGATAATTTTCTTTTATAATTAAAAAAATCTCAATATAGTCTTGATTGCCAAACTTCAAGTATTGTATTTTTCCATTTGCAAGTATCCTATTCCTGGTGTGAATGAAAATATCAAGAAAATTACTATTGGTGTGAGTGAATTGAAGAAGAATCATAAGAGAATACACATTTGATCATGGAACTTACCGAATTCGATTTGATACTCTGGTCTTTAATCCCTGCCCTGCCTCCATATCCATTTGATTTCCCATTTTCTTGATTTTGTCCTAATTTCCCATCATAACGATTTGCACCTCCAAGTAAGGATGCTTCATTTAGCCAGTTCTCAGGAGCCCTATAAAGGGGATTGAAAACTGGCTTATTAGGATAATCAAGCTGTTTTTTTTGTTGTACAACCTTCTCCATTTCTTGAGAACTACCTTCTTTATTTGTCTGATTTCTTTGATCTTGACTTGAACTAGATTTCAGCAAATCAATTGAAAAGCAAAAGTCACTAAATTGGTAACTCGGGATTATAAAATCTTCAGAAACTGGAGTTGATGGATCTTTAGTACTTGTACAAGTGCTAGACATGTATGATTCTGTTTGATGTAATCGAAAACGACCAATCCCTCCATTGTTCTCTTTAGGGCTTCTCAATCTCTCATCCCATCCAGCCACTGCATTAGTATGAGTAACTTCTTGACCATTTTTGTCTTGTTCACCACTAGCAACTCCTTGTATTACTAATTGCATTAGTTCATTACTCTCAATTCCATAGTCGATTAATCTGTTCGTCTCCATTTTTGATGCTGATGAGTGTATAATCTGCCTTGTTAGAGTATTTTCCAATGGCATAGGTTTAGCCCTGTGGTTAGCAATAGCACAAGAAATATGTGCATCAAATTCGCAAAATCTACACCTATAAAGCCACCCTATTTCACTTGGTTTATCGCACAAATCACAGCAGAAATCATATGGGGGTGAAAATTCTATTTTGAGTGTGTGAGGATGGGAAGAGATTGCAATTGAGAGAGGCAATGCTGAGCATAAGATATGATAGTAAATGCCACATTCGGCGCAGTTGTAGTAGAAGCCAGAGACATTTTTTCCACAAGCCTTGCACTTGGAGGTGCTATTGGGAGATTGAGGTGAAATTAAAAGGGTTAAATAGTGATTTGGATGTGCAGGGTGTCTGGTTTTTCTAGGCATGTTGCAGCATATCCTGTGCAGGGAAAATGAGCAAGTTTTACAGTCGTAGTAGTCCTTACCGGAAAATATTGTGAGGTTGCATCCATAGCAGGTAATGTTTCCAGTAGTATTGGATGGTGAGATAGTACTTTCTAATGGGTGCTGATGGCTAAAATGGTGAAAAGTATGCTTCTCTGCTATTTCCATCTCCTCTCGAGTCTTTCGAACTTTCTTGCCTTCAGAATTTTGCTCGTTTATCTCTCTATTGTTAATTATATATCACTCAACAATGATGTTTGAACAAAATAGTCTTGAAGTGCTATACCAAATATTTGTTTTGGTTAATTAGGCTCTGGTTGGAGTTCAAACTCACAACCTTATAGCGCTGTAGATGTGTCTGATACTGATGAGCCGAAGCTCATTGGTATGTTGAATGGTTTTAACAAACTGTCCTTTTCTTGAGGTATCCGCTAATACTCCAGGAATCGGTCATTGATTCTTTGCTGTATCAGAATACTTAATTAACAACAAAAAGGCTAAAATTGAAAAAGAATGCAATAGAATGAAGACAAAAAGTGATTTAGAGAAATTCTGGAATGCACTGCCGGCACATATATATGCATCCCATTATTTGAATTGGGAAAACAGAAAAAGAAAGAAAATTCTTAAAAGTATCAATTTAGTCTGGCATAATAATTAGAGACTGAAAATTACAACACATGTTAATATATTATAATACTTTTATTAATTTCTTAAACTAACATGAAATGCATATCAAGAACTGAAAATTCTGATACAGCAAACTGAAAGAGCATTTTTTTTTTTTTGGTATATCTGAAGTTACAAAGAGCATTATTGAATTACAATTTTCAAAGTATTAATTATAAGTAGCCTGATCTGAATTACCCAACCCAACATCGCCAAGGCCATTGAAAATCCCCTGAACAATCTCTTGTCCTATCCCTTCTCCAATTCCAGTAATAATTCCTGTTGCCAGTAGTCCACCTGCTCCAGCCCCCAATACCCCTTGACCACTACCGTGGCTATTATTTGAAGGGACAATAGAATTTCCTGGATTAAACATATAATTTCCTGATGGGTTTGGAATATTTGTATAGGGAGCTGAAGGACTAGGATTCACATAACTTGTGCTTGTTTCGCCAGGTGGAGCTCTAATTTGAGAGGTAAAATTTGACAAATTCTGAAATTGGAATTGTGGGTTTGGCACAGAATAGACACAGTTAATATGCACATCAAATTCACACTCACTGCACCTATAAAGCCAATGATCAGAACCTGGGTTTGCACATACATCGCAGCGAAAACCTTTGCAGTTTTCATACGGAGAAGAAAACTCTAATTTTAACAAATGTTGGTGTGAAGCACAAAACTCTTCAAGGGGCATTCTTAAGCAAAGGGTATGATAATTGAAGGCACAGACCCTGCAATTGTAGCAGAAACCTGAACCTGATAATCCACAGGCTTTACAATCAAAGAATGGCAATAGAAGAAGGTTTAATTCATGGCCAGGTTCAGCTGAGTGGTGATATATTCTTGCCATATTGTAACAAGCTCTATGGAGAGAAAAAGAGCAAGTCTTGCAAGTGTAGAAATCTTTGTCAGCTGATATATTTCTCTTGCAACCTGAACATGTTGGGGTTTTTGTTTGGTGAGAAATGTTTAGTTCCAATGGGTGTTCATGAGTAAAATGATTATACTTAGGCTTTTCTTCTTCTTCTTCTACTTCATTTGTGATCTGACCCATCTTTCTTGATATTTTTCTTCTGGTTCAAGATGGGTTATCATTTGCAAGAAAATTTTGGATTTGAAGGGAACAAGGAGTATAGGACAAGTGAAAGAACCAAAGATAAGTGTGTGGAGTAATTGTAGAAGTCTTGATTTCACACCATTGAAGTTACCCTTAAAAGAATTTTTTGTCTTCATCAGAAAATTATATTCTGATAATATTAGTTTAACTTCTTAATTTAAGATTAGATTTACCTCAATCATCCATCTTGTTTTTGAATCATTGCTAATTTCCTTCTTATAGTACTTAATGTTGCTATCATAAGAAACTTCGGAGACTTTGTCTCAAAGATGATGCCAAAGAGAGTTTCAAAATTTTATTTTTTCTTGGAATTTTTGGACTATGCTCAATTCTTTCAGAGCATAATTCATATTGTCTGTACTTCATGTTAGAGTAGATTTCGTTAAAAGAAAAGCAAGTAAAATTAAACGGCGGCGTTTTGTTTGGTGATATTTCTTATCCCCTAATTTTGCCAAATATCATTTCTGCCGAAAACGACAGTGTGCCTTTTTGCCTGTCGTTTACAGAGAACAGCAAGCTGTCGTTTATTTAACAAGAAATATTAAACGGCACCATTTCTTTGTAGTTGTCGTTCACGCGACAACAATGTTGTATGGGAAAAGGAAAAGGTACAGAAAACATTTCAATTTTTAGTGGTTGATTTAAATCCATAAATAATTGAAAATGGCTTGATGAAACCCATAAGCTAACTCCATTATTTTTTCTGTTAGTTTTATGGATCCTACAAATAAAATATTATTATACTATATACATAAAATAAAAAAAAATGCTAAAAAAAAAAAAAAAACCTTTAAGACTAAAAAATTAAATTATATTTTCGAAATAAAAAAATTAACATTAAAAATATAATTTTATATATATTTGTAAAAGGAATTCGAGGTGGCAACTGAGTCAGGTTAAGTCTGAACCATCGAGTTAATTACTAGAAATGATTTTGAGTTGAGCTCGAGTCATTTTCAATTTTAACTTTGAAAATAAATTTTTAGATCATATTGTGATAAATTTTTTTATAAAAGTAAAATTTTCATATACATAGTATTTTGAAATTTAATAATAAAAATGAACATTACAATTTAAAATATCCCATATACAATTTAAGTAAAAAATATATAAATATTTAAAATCTATTATCACATATATCAGTTTTATACATATAAAATATTATAGCATAATAAATAAATACTTTTCAATGCCTACACATATAATAAAATAATAATCAAATAATCAAACTGAATAATTCTAATATATTATAATATCAATATATTTTTTTTATTATTGAAAGTAATTTAAAAATTTTGTCAAAATTTTAAATTTTAAGATGATAATGCTATAAAATAAAAATAGTTAAATAAATTTTAAAAGTATAATATATTTTATTATATTAATCAAAATAAGATAAATTTGATATTTTATAAATAATTTTAAATTTTTATTGTTACAAGAATACATTATTAATAATTAAGTTTATTTTTATATTAAATATATATACATTAATTATGTAAAAAAATTGATATTAAACAATAAATTTAACAAGATAATTTGACAATAAATATTTATACATTATTAAAAACTTGATTTAATTTAATTTAATAATAAATAAATTTGATATTAATTCTTTTTTCTACTCTTTTAGGTCAATTTCGAATCTGGTCGGGTAAAAAAATGACTTAACTCATTCAGTTAACTATGATATAGTCGGGTTGACCTTTAAATTTTTCGGGTCAGGTCGGGTCAAAAATTGACACCTCTAATAAAATGATAATATATATATATATATATATATATATATATATATATATATATATATATATATATATATATATATATATATATATAT
>CATKHJ010037635.1:0-20501 GCA_949750685.1 Vernicia montana | reverse complement strand
TAATTTAAAAAATATTTATACAAAAATAAAAATTAATACGTAGGTACATATATATTAATTTTTTATTTTTAACATCACTTGACAAAAATCATAAATTATGGATGGAGGGTTTTATATGTACAATTTTGAAAAGATTAAGGGCTTAATGAGATAAAAAAAAAATTAAGAGCTCACTTGAGTATTAGCCCAAATGAGAGGGTTTTATATGTACCATTTTAAAAAGATTAAGGGTCTAATGAGACAAAAAAAAAATTAAGGGTTCACTTGAACACCAACCCAAAAAAGAGGATCCTATTTATTCTTTTGGCCTAAAATGTATCCTCTTTTTTATATAATCATAAACTAATTTGTCAATGTGGCATGTGGAATGGAATCATATTATTCTCAATTTCCAATTTCAAACTTTCTTGGCTTTCCAAATTTTCTTTGTTTAATTAATGTTTTAGATTAGCCATAAATTTACGGGCTATCTAAGAATAATAGATAGTGGGTTAAATCTCTTTGCTAAAAAAATAATAATAATAATAATAAATAATAATAATAATAATAATAATAATTTAATTTGAATTTAATAATATACTTGATTCATTTTCAAAATTATAAAGTTAATTATGAGTTAATTAACTCTATTTAAAGTCTACTTACATACATTTATATATAATAATAATAATAAATAAAATTAATCTGTCAATAATCACATATCATAAAAAAATAACAATTATTTTTGTTTTGAGTGTAATATATAAAGAAGGTATATTTTTGCTCTTAATATTTAACTCGTGTCTCACATATGTCCTTAAATTAATTTTTGGCCCAAATATGCTGTAAAACACAAAAATATTATAATACTAGCCCCTCTTTAAATGGTAGAAATAGTTGTTTAACCAAGGTTAATATGGTTTTAATTATCAGTTTTGGATCCCAGTAACAGAATTAAAAATTAAAAAATTCTAAATCATTTACTAATTCACGAGTTAGAACATTTCTAATAGACTTTTTATTTTAAAAAATATATTTTGTCTAATAGAAAGTATCTTAGATGTTACTCCATCCGTTTTTTTTTTATATATGACGTTTTAGAGAGTTTCACTTGGATTAATAAATAATTAATTAGTCTTAATTTTAAGAGAAAAATAAATTGAAAGACTAAAGTACCCTTAATTTTTGAAATACTGAAAATTTATTCATCGATAACATTAATTTCATTGATTAAAAATAACGAAGTTTAATCCACAATCATTACTGTGATTGGTTAGAAGTAATCTTTTGGTAGTCTTTGTATTCTATCCAAATCTAAATTAGGATATAAATATAAATATAAAACTAATAGAAATTAGGAAGATAAATTTTTAATATATTTCTAACAACTTCTTGATTTTTTTTTTTCCTTAAAAGCTTCTTTTCCTTCATCCGGAAACTTGTTCAAATCAAAGTCATAAGTTGCAGGTCTATTCAAATCAAAATCTACATCTTTCTTCTTTTCTATATTAAGAATGATTTTTGGTTTAGAATCAAATATATGGAGTTTTGATCTTTCTCCATTTTCTCTCTTTTTTTTTTTTTTTTGAATATGTAAAAAAAAAAAAAGCTTAATAGAACTAAAT
This sequence comes from Vernicia montana, assembly GCA_949750685.1. Taxonomy (NCBI): domain Eukaryota; kingdom Viridiplantae; phylum Streptophyta; class Magnoliopsida; order Malpighiales; family Euphorbiaceae; genus Vernicia; species Vernicia montana. The sequence goes on along the minus strand of CATKHJ010037635.1, from coordinate 18,897 downwards.
TTGTAGTAATGGATATTCGAACTGCAAATATGCATCAATGAATATTGGGAAAGACAAAGAAGAAGAAGACGGATAGTTTTTTTAGATTCAATATACGACAGATGACTTTGAAATTGAATTGAGCATTAATAACATTGTACTGATAAAAACAAAGGTAAAATTGACAAAAAAAAATTTAAATTTTATTAATTGTATAAAAGCGATAATTAAATTGAATTTCAAATGTTTTCTAAAACATTAGATATAAAATAACGGAAGGAATAGTATTTAAATATAAAGAATACTAAAGTCCAATAAATTCTCTATATTTTGCTCTTCTTTTAATTTGTCCTATACGCATTTAATGTCTTAATCTTTTTTCATCCTTTTCTTTTTTTCCTCCTTTTCTTTTTTTTAGATTTCACTTTTTTAATTTCATTATTTTTCCTTCAATAGAAAGATAATATCAATTAATAACATGCATAAAAAATTGAAGTGTATTAATTACAATTAGAATTGTTAGTATGAATAAAGCTCCTCTCCAAAGTCCACAATTATGTCTTCATGTGCACCGTCCAAAACTTATCTGCCAACACAGTTAATACCTCTCCACATGGTTTCCAGATAATTATGCCTGTAATCACGTTCAAATAGTAGCTTTGTGATCCTATATAATCTTAGCAATTCTAGTACACTAAACACAATTTATTAATATAATTTATCAGTTCATCATATAATCTAACATGATATTAGAGCCTGAGAGCTCATGCATCTCAGTTGAAATCAAAATACAAGAAATTCTGCCCCTATGTCATTTTTTTCAGTCTCAAAGCATTCTGTAATTTTTTCGATTCACATGCACATGTCAAAAAAAATTTCTAACCACACCATTACAAAGATCTAATCCTCATAAGAATTTCAAGACCAACCTCACCAAAAACGGACTCCTCACGCGCCCTCACGCTCCAATGAAGTTACTACGACTGAAGTCCACTTGCTACACTCGCCGTCTGGAGATTGAAGACGATCCAGTCAGCAACGTCATCCAGTCAGTCTCCACGTCAACCACTCAGAATATGCCACGTGGCACCTGTTAGTGCCATATATCATACATGGGACCCACCACCTTAAACCTCCAAATGTCTTGCCCAATTATGTTCCGCCACGTGGCTGACACGTGGCCCCATAATATCCAGTCACGTGTCAAACATGGGCCAGTCTTCTGCTATGTCATCATCCAGACCCGGATATGACTCGACCTGATCCGCACACTAACCCGATCCGATCAGCCAGCCTAATCCGTTCTAACCCCACCCGAATCCATTGTGATCCGCGGTCTGGTTCTCTCTCTGACCGAACCGGTTTAGTTTGTTTTGACCAACTGGTTCAGTGATTTTTATATCGGTTTTTAATAAACTCATACCGGTTCCCAAGGTTTTTAGACCTTATGAATCCAATTTTGCTGTCCATTTTGCAAAATTATGCTTCTGTCTATCTGTTATTGACCTTATCTCAATTTTTTTTTATGTTTTTGTGGCCTCCCGGTTCAACTCCTTTCCTACCGGTTTCAAATGAACCAAGAATGGTTCCTAAGGTTTTAAAACCTTCTGAATTCAATTTTGCAGTTTGTTTTGCAAAATTCCATCTCTATCTATATTTTTTGACTCTACATCAATTTTCAGTATTTATTTTATTTGCCGGTTCAACTCTTTTTTGACCAGTTCTATATGAACCAAGATTGGTTCTTGAAATTTTTGGACCCTCTGAATATATTTTGAGTCTCTATTTTATCATTTTGTGACTCCATCTTCTGTTTTGGGCCTTTTTGAATTCATATTTGTCCTTCTGAATCCATTTTTGGGTTCTGTTTTACTATTTTCTGAATTTATCTCCTCTTTTGAGCCTTTGAATTAATTTTTTGGCCTTCTAAAACCAGTTATGGCATATGTTTCAAAGCCAAATCTTTTGTCTTCATGTGTTCCGTCACGTATCATGTCTATGCTATGCCATTAAGATGACTCCTTCTATTGCCACGTGTTCCGTCATGTGTCTAAATATGATATGTTTTACCAGATTTCATTATGTATTCTATCTTCATGGAATTTTTTGTTTTTCAAATTTATTTTCCAGTTCTACTACCCTTATCAGTTTATGTTTTTATTTTCTGTTTTCAGTTTGTTTAAACTAGTTTTTTTTTTTTTTTTTTTATGTATTTTGTTTTCTGCTTCAACCCGTTTTTCAAATCTACTGAGCAAACTCAAGCTGGCATCTACGATACTATCTTGAGTTTGAGGGAGGGTATTAGTATGAATAAGGTTCTTCTCCAAAGTCCACAATTATGTCTCCATGTGTACCGTCCAAGACTTATCTACCAACACAACTAGCACCTCTCCACATGGTTTCTAGATAATTATACATGTAATCATTTTCAAATAGTAATTTTGTAATCCTATATAATCCTAGCAATTCTTGTACATTAAACACAATTCATTAATACAATTTATTAGTTCATCATGTAATATAACAAAAATAAAGAGTTAATTTTGACTCTCTAGATGTGGACAATCAAACTAACTCTCTAATTTATATTTTGAAGATAAATAGTTTGTTGAAATCCTTTTTTATTTGATGACTATTTATAATAAAAAGTTTAATTTAAATAAAAAGTTCATTGGGGATGGTCTTATTAGGTGCTAGATTTATCTCCATTTCTTAATATCCATCAACTATCACTCATAGATAGACAAAATCCCCAAATTTCTTCTATGTTTCTAACTCTATAATGCAAAGAAATTACATCGAAAACCCATATTGAAGATCGACTGAATGGAATGATTTTCTGTTTATACTTATAACCATCTATAAATGGACGGGGATAAAGTTCCAAATTCTTTGGTCCAAATTCAAAGACCAAGATACAAAAATATGAGCATTCCAATACAATAATTTACCAAAAAAGTAGATAAAATACTTTTTTTTTTTTTTTGCCAAATCTGTAGATAAAAAATACTTGTAGTATATTAATGTAAACGCAGAAATTCATTAAGCAACATTACTACACAACTGAATTAGACAGACAAAAAAAAAAAAAAAAAATCTAAATTGAAAACTTCAATATGTTAATTAGAAGGAAAAAAAAAAAAAAAGAGGGGGGGGAGATCAATTTTTATCAGATATAAAAGAATTATTTATCCCAAAGGTATTAATTGATACAGAGCATTCATTTTTTTTTTTTTCTACATATATTAATTTTAGCCTTTGAAGCAAAGTAAACCAAGACCAACATAAATCACTAAGAATTATGTATAGACAAATAGGTTATGCTTTGTTTGCCTTGATTCGATTATGAAATGACCCATTTAAGTAATGAAAAATCAAGAACGAGTTGGGTTATCTCCCTTTGCAAAATCTAATAAATTATGAACACGTTGGAGAAGTTCTAATAAACTAGACCCATAGATTCAAAGAGAGATTACCTTAACCGTGGTCCCACCTCTGGAGATTCAGTTAGTCGGCTGCCCACCGGAGCTGAGGGCAATTGATCAAATTAATGCATTTAAAAATAATAAATTCAAATTTAGGGTATTTGTAAAAGTAATTTCTAAATTAGGGGGTTTTTTTATTTGAAAAGTCAAAAATACTAAAATTTTTAACTTTTTGACGGAAATGTAATGGTCTTACTTCAAAAATACTATAAATTTTGGCGAAAAGAATTTGTTAATATAATTTTTGGCAGAAATAAATGGCAAAAAAAAGTGGCGAGCGGAAAATTGCAAAACACTATAAATTTTGGCGGAATAGTACAAAAATCTCATGAAAAAATAGCGAAAAGCTCTATTCTGTCAAAAGTTTTGGCAGAACATGATTGTACATTTTTTTACAACTTAATTAAGTTATTTTGAATAATTGCCAAAATATTAAACATTCCGCCAAATTTTAGTGGGAACTATTATTTCCGCCAAACTTTTCTTCGAAAATGTGACTCCTTTTTTTTTTATTATTATTTTGTAACTAACTTTTCTCATTTTTTTTAGCGAAAAAACAAAAAGTCAATAAACTTTCACCCCTATTTGGGAATTCTTTTTGAAACCACCCTATTTTAAGAAATTGTTTCTATTTCACCTATAAATTTTCAAATACATTAAATTTATCAATTACCCCCAGAGATGATGTAAAAAGACGGCGGCAACAATGAAGTTGAAGGTGAGATTAGAGGGTAAAGGGTAGAGAAAAGAACCCTTGCTCGATGTAGATCAAAAACCCCTATATAAAAAACAACAAATTCACAAGATTTACAAGCAAAAAAAGGACTCTTTACAGAATACAAAATATGGGTTTTATTTGTTTGCTTGCTGAGATTAAATTGTCTAAATTATGAAAGACTTTTCTTGAGATTTTGTTAGAATTTTGATTGAAGAAAAACTTTTTGTTTGCGAGTAGTTATAAAACCACATCAGCCTTAGTTGAACGGCTATTACAACATTTTTGTGTTGTACAATATATTTGGACCAAAAATTAATTTAAGGGCATATATGAGACACATGTAAATATTAAGAGGGTACTTTTTTCTCTCTCTTTTCTTTATAGCTTTCTTTTTTCTCTCTTGGTTGCGCTGACTGCGCAGTGCCTTAGGGGTCCTCCAGTGACAAAAACAAGCCCTTTTATTTCATTTTATCAGTTTTTTTCTCGGTTTTTGCTAGATTTAGCTCATAATAAAGTCGTATATTAGTTTTTGTATGTGTTTATGGCTTCCTGGGTTTGGGATTTTAAATCTGTGAACTCACTCACCTGTCCCTGCGGCGTTGGATCCGCCTCCATCTACGGCATCGTCCGGTTCACTCATCACGACGCTCTTTATCTTTTGAAGGCTCTGATTGACTGTTGGTGGGTGGAGGAAAATATACTTAGCAAAGGCTTTGGAGATTCAGCTTGGTCTTCTATGGGTTTGCTTTTTCTGTGTTTGCTGAGTCACAAAACTTTTGATGGTGATCGACCTCTCTTTAGGCTTTGGCCGATTTGTGGTAGAGGAGGGAGACCCCATTAGATTTACTCTGCTAAGGTTGTATTGTTGCAGAGGAGGGTGGATACTCAAGCTACTCAATACCTATTCTTTCCGGTTGGCTCAATAGTTTTGTCCTTGGTGATGCTTGGTCACTCGCCGGTGCTGATGTGGTGTCTGGTGATGAAGACGGTGGCTTCTGGAAGATGGTCCAGCACCAAGGGCAATAGTGGTATATAAATTTCTTGTCAGACTTTATGCTTGGTTGTTGTTTGGGCTTCAAGTTCAAGGCTAAATAATCCTATATTTGGTAATTTTTTATATATTTCTTTGGGCCTTACCTGTAGGTGTGGAAATTTTATATTGAACTTGGGTTTTCTGACTGTTTAATGCAAGTATATTTTCTTTGGGCAAAAAAAAAATTTCTTCCTTTGTCATGGTCTCTGCACTCGGACATTATATTTAAATATAGGTGGTGGATTCGTAGAGGACCGAATATTTGCAATCTTGGGAGATGTTGATTGGCTAACAGTATATATGCTGAATTCTTTTCTATATGTGTATGAGCACTACAATGTGACAATTGACATTCAATTGACATTCCAGAACCAGGAAAGAAAAAAAAAAAGAGGAAGAAGAAGAAGAAGACAGCCACTTGGAAATACTATCTTGTTAAATCACTCAATTCAATTTCATTTGATTTTTATATAAATTTAATTATTTCAAACATAAGTATAAAACAATATTTATTTTATTTTATTTTTTCATTAATTAAAATTTTTTAATATTTTGAAAGATTTAAATTATAAATTAGAAGAATATTCATGTAATTAGAATATGAGTATAATTTAATTAATTTGAATTTTTATAAAATCAAATATAAAGGATTTAATTTCTATACATTTTAAAATTATCTCTGAATCAAAAGAACTAAAATATATTAATGATATTATTTTAAACATAAAAATGTTGAATTGAATTATCGCATAATAAATTTAATTTTTTGTGGTGTTAAATCCCACATTAAATAGAGTCATTTAATTAAAAAAATATATCTCATTTCAATATAAAAAATTTTGAATTCCTTATGAAGTACATAAAAAATAAAATAATATTTCAAAAGGTAAATTCATTTCATTTTAATGACCAAACTATATAACCAAATATGACCTTAATGTATTCCTATTTTTTGCAATTATGGGATTTTGAAATATAAAAATTATGACAACATATATACAGTTGCAAAAATGAAGGTATAGTGTTATAAATGTCATAATTATGCTAAAATTCTCTAGTAAAAAAATAAAATATTTTTTTTTGCCAAATAGTTGAAAGTTGAAACTAGATGAGTGACAATCCTAATTGGGACACGTTGCATTATCTCATTGGTCGGTGAATGTGATGCTTAAAAACTGACTGTCAATTTAAAATCAACCAAAGACGATGGGATGATATAGATGGAGGACGAAGATTTTGACACGTGTCATAATTTTTTGAAAATAAAAAACTAATCAACGAGAAAAGGACGTGCCTCGGCCAGAATTCCTCTTTCTTCTCCAAAGTTCAAACACAAGCAGTCAAGCACCGTCTACTAAAATGACCATTAACTCCTCATTTCTCCATTATTATTACTGTATATATATATATATATATATATATATATATATATATATATATATATTGTGTGTGTGTGTGTGTGAAATTCCATGTGTTATTTGTTTCAAATGTTATTATATCATTTACTTGATCTATGCAAGACTTATTCTATATGTATATATTGTTATTTTGTATTTATTCTAATTAATTAAAAAAAATAAAACAATTTTTATGAAAATTTATTTCAAAATTAATGAAGAAAAAATAGATAAATTATTCATATCATATGAGAAATTTAACATAAATTTTATCAATAGCATGACATATGAACTCACTAATAATAATATGACATATTAACGCATAATTATAAATTTATAATAATACATATACTTGTATGTAATTACTTAATTACAATATACATTAATTACATGAGATAAGTATTCCATGATATCATTCACTATTACTGGTTAATTTATATGCTTATATGGTAAATTAGGTCTGTATTACACATATCACATATTTAAGTTCTTTTTTTTCCCCTCTAAGAAGATCAGTGCTCTCATTAATAGAGCTAAAAAGGCCAAATAAAATACAAGAGAATATAGGCAATAGTGTTAAACCAGCTAAGGTGCATGAGCAAACTAACCTCTATAGGGTTTAAAACACTAGGCTTGAAGCCCAACATTACGCCATAATCCAAATATGAGTACTCCACGGCTCTAAGGTCTACAAACAATAGAAAAAAAAAACTAAATGACCCCTTAGTGGAACCCTCCCTAACAGTGGCAGCCATCATCTTCTCCTGCAACATCGCCACTGCTTGCGGCCCAAGGAGATGGAAGATTGCTGGAGAGCTCATAGCTGGAACAACCCAAAGCTTGAATTATTGTATATAAGGCCTTACACCACACAGATTTGATGATCCAAAGGTGGGATAAAAATCACAGAGGCCTGTTGTACTCAGCCAGTCCAGATCTAACAAGCATGAGTAGGATCCCCTGTGTTTGGCCGTCGGAGGAGACTGAAAGAGCCCAAATCTGATACAGATAGAACCAACGCCATTGACAGTAAGCTCTTCCCCCTCTCTCCAGTATCCATCCCTACAAAGCTTCCTTAAGAGATGATTTTGTTGGGAAGGTCGGACAACACTGGAGGCATTCACGACGAGAGCTCCACCTAGCAGTATGATCACAAAAATCATAAAACCAAACCCGATAGAATGAGGAGACAGAAAACATATAAACAAGGCTAAAGATAAAGAAGATTTAATAAAAGCCAAATAAAATAAGACAGAAAACAAGAAAAATAGGGGTCTCCTCTGATGGCTAGAGCCACCAGAGGTTATCCCCATAAAAGACTCTAGATGAGAGAGTTTCAAAGAAAACGAGAAAAAAAAAGAGAGAAAATTAAGTGTTTTTTTAATGTATAAAAGCACATATTTTAGTTCTTTGACTCTATCCATAAAAGTATTATAAATTTTGGTTATGATATATGATTTTATGAGAGTCCTTTTAAATGTATGTGGTGTGTGAAAGGTTTAATATATATATATATATATATTTTTATCAAAGATATGGGACAATCTAACTCTCATTTTATTTTTTGTAAAAAGAAAAAAATTGTAAATAGCTAATCAGGTATGGTCTGGTTGGTTTTTTCATCTTTTTTAATAGTGTGAAAAGTGAGAGATTTTAAGTTTGAATTTTTCAAACTATAAAAGAGTTGCCACTAATTTGATAAGAAATATTAAAAAGGAAGGCTACCATATGTTGTATAACATACAATATTAATTGAGTATTATCCTCCTTAGTATAAAAAAATAATAATAAATGTAAATACTCAATAAAGAACAAAAATATATCACCAATTCTATTAATATAATTAGTAGAATTTCATTTTTTAATAAAAAAAAATGAGTTTGTTTAATTTATTATTGTCCAAAATGAGACAAATTTTATTCTCTTTATTAAAATCAATTACTATTCTGGGAAAAAAAAAAACAATTACTATTTACATTAAGGGATAGTCCACATTCCACAAGTAAAAAATTTGATATCATGGGTGATATTAGAAATTTTTGAAATGAAGTTTTTTGTTTTAATAGCAAAATAGTAAGGGGAAAGTTACCATATTATATTATAGTAACCTCAATCAAATGAACTAAAGAAAAAAAAAAAAAAACAAACAAACAAAAAGATAAAGTTAATAAGACAAATGTCTTGTAAAATTCCCATCTAGAATCAACTTCCTTCTTGACGCGTAATTTGGGCTCCAAACATTCAACAAGCATACACAGAGGATAAGCGTGCAAGGGCAAAATCGTACTTATGAAATTCCAAGGTGAAAGTTCAGAAAACACAGAGACTGAAGGAAACGTTATCCTTGACTACCCGATAAACTTAAGGGATATTTTTGTCAATTTTATTATTATAAGATGGCATTTTATGCATTTTATTAGAACAATAGGGGCATTTTAGAATCACAAACCATATAAATTTCAAGAGCACCCCTTTTTCTCATTCCTCTCCCTTCTTAGCTCCCTATAAATATTACCTCCCTCTTCGCCTCTCTTGCTTACTTCTCTTCTTTTGCAACTCCAGTGGTGGTGGTTGCTCGGCTTTTAAATTTTCTGTCCATACCACTGATCTGGCGATAATAAGATTCCGGCCACCGTGCTCCTCCTATAAGATTCATTTCCTTTTTTCTCCTTTAGGCTTTTTCTAATTTTTCTTTTGGATTTTGTCAATGTCGTGTGCCTTTTTACGTTTTTACCCTTGCACTTGGCGGTTTTTACTTCTCTAAATCATCTTCTCCTTCTATTTCCCGTTGTGGACGTTTTAGCTCACTTTTCGATAAAGATGATTTGACACTTTTACCCAAAATCAAATTCCTAATTTGACGCTTTTGTTCAATAATCAACTGTGATTTAACGGTTTTATTAGGGTTTTTTTTTTTTTTTTTTTTAATTTTTTGCCGTCAACGTGGCATGTTTTAACCCTGAAAATGAGCCATCACTCTCGTAGGATTTTGACACCTGGCGCCTCCAGGAAGCGGAAAGAGAGAGACTCATTTTATCCATTGAAGCCGTTCGCTTCGGCTCAGCTCCTCTCAGGTAAGCCAAAAATAAAACCTGTGGACTCCTCCGTTTCTTCTTCTAATCGGTTACTAGCCGGATACATGGCGTATGAGTATTTGACAAAAGGCACTTTATTGGGTCAAAAATTCGATCCGGCTCAAGCTGGTGAGGTGCCTTTAGCCGGCGGTTCCAGCTCGGCGGAGTTGAAGAAGAAAGGAATAATAATAAAGACAGCGGAAGTGGTGCCAGGGTGGAGGAAAGAACACAAGAGTTATGCTGAGGTGGCAAGCATATTGAAGACGGATGGGACCCATATACCGGGGATAGTTAATCCGAGTCAGCTAGCTAGGTGGATCCAGATGTAATTGAGACAGTTACGTGGCAGTAGATAATTGGAAGATTGGAAAGAATATTGTGGGTGGTAAAAGTGCATGATTATTGCTGGCATTGAAGGTGGTGAGTCTATTTCATAACCTAAAAATGAAGATGGAAAACCAAATTAATATTCTCTCAGTTTCTGAAAACTAAAACTTTGCTTTCCCTTTGTTTTTTAGAATGTTACTTACGTAGAAGCATTGTTGAATTGGAATGGGTTGTTGACCTTTTTATTATGGAGTTTTTTTTTTTTTTTTTTGGTTTATTAAGTTGAATATTGATATATTAATGTTTTTAGCTTTTTAGTTAATTAATTGGAACCCATGCGTTATCCATGTGAATACAAATATAAAATCATTTGATATTATTGTTAGTTTTTGATATACATATGTGATGAGTTTAGAACTCCTCGTATTGATAATGGAAAGCTGGATTAGGAAGTAGGACTTGGAGGAAAAAAAAATGAGGATCAAGAGCTCTTGGGTTGAACTCAGGAAGCTTCCGACGCACAAGACAGTGAACTGGTCTAATGCTTAAAGAGTATATAGAAAGAGAGTGAAATTAGAGAGAGAGAGAGAGTGTGAAGAGGGTAATAAATCCTCTTTTACCTTTATTCTTATTTATATATAGGGAAGAACATAGACTATTTTTGATCTACCTATTTGCATGTTTGTTGGTAGCTATAGTACCTATAATTTAAACTCATCAAATGATTATATAAGCTGGTTTTTTTTAAAAAAATCATATTTTTTCCAAAATCAGCTTTCAACTGATCGAAGCTCTTCTTAGAATAATGTTATAGTATTTATTATTGTTATTATTATTTTGGTTTGGATTATAATTTGAATGTGCAATCTCATAATTTGGCAAGTGTATATTGGTCGATTTGGATGCTTTTTTTTTTTTTTTTTTTTTTTTTTTTTTTTTATGGTGATGTACAATGAATATGGATTATTATGCAAATATTTGAATAATGCATGGTTAAGAAAGCTATTTACCTCTTAAGACATGTTTGGTATACTTTATGATTGAGAATATAATCTTATTCTTTTAGTATACAAATAATTTATATATATATTTTTATTTTTTTATATTTAAATAATTTCAGTAACTTTAATTTTTATTGATATGATATATATTTTTAATTATAATTATTAATTTAATTAATCAATTTTATTTAATTATTTAAAAAATAAATATCTAAGGTTTTAGAATCATATTCCTTTCAAAGTATATCAAACAAGCCTTTAAGAAAACTGCAACTGCATGCATTTCCTGGAAAACCCGTTGGTGAAGTATATTATATATATATAAGAGAGAGAGAGTTAATGACAAAGGATAGAAGTTTCCTTGGCCTTTACTTTCCCTTTCTTTTTTTGTTTTTATTTTATTTTATTCTTTTGTTAGCAGCAAAGCAGAAATTTTAAAAGCGTAAGCACGAAAGTTCAGTGTGTACATTGTAAATGGACAGATCTTAATTAAGAAGGTGGAAAATCTGATTTAAGAGTACCTTTATTAATATCAGTATGAGAGACAAAGATTAGAGGTTTCCTTGGGCATGCAATTTCCTCTTTGTAATTTATATAAATTAATCATTCTTCTATATATTCTATCCGATCATACAAGTAAACTTTGTAGCTTTATTTGTTTATTAATTTATATTTTTGCAGTAAATAAACTTTAGCTTATATAATTTGTTTCTAATTCAGCTAATTATATACAGTAAAGGACAGCAAAACAATATTTATACTCGAGAGAATTAAAGTTATTCGGGCAGCTGTGGCCCTTCATGAACATGCTATACATCATCTTGGCTACCTCTTTTGTTACCAACGGGAATCTATTTGTACTTTTGAACCCAATTATCAATCTTAAATTAATGTTAATCCATGCTTATTTTTTTTTTTTTTAATTATTATCGACAGAATGAATCCCTACCCACTACCCACTTATCAGTGATCCCTTCAACACGATATAATAATTACCATTTCAAAGTTGAATTTTTGTGTTTTTAACTCTTTTCTTATTAATTAACTAATATATATTTTTGGGTACAATTTGAAGTATAGTCATGTATTTAAAACAAATTTTTATTTTATTTTATATAAACCTGCATTTTCCCTGATTTATTAAAAAAAATGCTTAGCATCAAATCAAGGCATTATTTTAAACCGAGAATAATTAAATACAAAACCTTCAATATCTCTGAATGCTAATCTTGCCTGTGTGGCAAGTCAATGTTATGAGGATATACTAAAATCAACACTTGATATTTTTGTTATTAAGGCGATATTAAACAACTTGACATTGGGATAATGAATTTGTTTTATATAAAATGTCAGCTTACAGTATGATTAAACAATGTAATTAATTGGGGTTTGGGGACAAGAACTAGTTGTATCAGTGCAATATATAGTTGGAATTAAAACATGCGATTTAAGTATTATTATGTTACGTGTTTTCTGGTTAGTGGAAATGTGGAATGCAATTTTCTAATATATAATAGTATAAATTTTATATAATTTGCATATATTTTTCTTTCTACACTGAAATAGATTAGATTTTCTTAAAAAAAAAAAAAAAAAAAATAGTTCGATTAATTCTCACTTGTGAAATTAAAAATTAAAAATAAATGGAAAAACTATATGAATCAATTTTTTTTCTTCTTTTAATATGATGTTTTTGATAGAAATTTTATATTAACCTTATGGTTTAAATTCTAGAGTCTAAATGAAAACTCCCCAAGTAAAAAGGTATTTTATGTTCTTAATTAATTCGTCTTTTATCTATTTGTGTACAAGGCTTTGTCAACTCTGGGCTTAGGTAATCCAGTCCTCCTTGCTAAAATAATATTTTATTGTATTTAAATAATTATAAACTATATTATACTTAGCAATTTTATTTAAGTCTGGTGAATGTCTGCAACAGTAAAGTTGAATTGAGTGAGTCTGGACAATGTCAAACTGAACCAGTCAGAAACAACCTAATTTATAGAAAAAGAAAATCTAAATTTTAGATTAATGATATTAACTTAATTATATTTTCAAATCTTCAAGCCAAGTTTCTGCTTTAGTGAATGAACCACAAGATTAAACCAAAATCTAGTACTAAAAGAACATGAGGTCTCATGAAACCGATCCAGCTACCAAATTATAGGAATAATTAATCAATCTGTAAACTTTGAATTTTAACAAAATATGTAGTACTATGCTAGAAATGAAGAAAGAAAGCTAAAAGGTCACTCCATTCTATGCCTGCTTAATTGTGGCTGTCCTTGCTTTCAGATTCAGAAAGATTGCCCTGAAATCAGCATGCAGAACCAAAAGTGCATTAGTACTAAGCAATTCATATACAAATTCTTTTAATGTGTCAAATAAGTACCAATTGACTACATTTGTGAATTTATTCAGTTAACTAGCAAGTGAATGAAATTTGGCCAACCCCAAACCCAGAATATAGTCTTGTGACAATCAGACTTGCAACATTTTGTAATTTATTTGGCAATACTTTGTTAGTGCATTTAATGTGATTTTGCACATTTTAATTGAAGCTTTAGTCACCAATTTTAGTTACAGATATAAGCATTTCAATTATTATAAGCATCATGTACATTCAAGAGCTAAGGAAAGAGCTTTGTTAGAATTATTGCAGGATTAAGAGATAAGATTGACAATTGCTTCAAAAGCAATCATGCAGGCAAGCAATACACACACAGATGCGCTAAATAAAACCTAATTGTCTATTTTTCAAGCCAAGAAGATTGTTAAATTTCATGTATGAAAATATCTGTGAAATAACAAAAATTCATAAAATGACTTGTGGCAACATGGTAGTAGAGATTGTGGCTATTTTTTTCAAAATTATGTAACCTACTTTCGAGTGATCCATTGCGTAATAGCTAGGAATCAATCACTTATTTAACCTGATGAAATATATGCCAATGTGAGCTTATCCAGAGTATTGGGTTTGAAATTACATTTCCAGTAGAAAAGGTATTTATCCATCCAATCATAACAGGGGAGTGGACTAACAGGGAGTTATTCAAGAAAGTGTGTTAATATAGGAAAGCAAGAGATTAGAGCTGAAAGATGAAGACTTTACCAACATGAAGCAATAAAACTTTGAAATAGAACTCGAAACTGCAATGGCATATACTGGTGATTGATCCAACCAACAATAGGCCAGAACTGCAAGTTATAAGCATAATACTTTTTAGTTTGCCAATTTGAACAACAGCCTAATGCCGCCTTGCATGGCATTTAAAACGGGGAAAATGGCAAAATAATAATAATAAGAAAATGGTTCATATTACTGAACCTTCCATGCTGTCAATTGAACAGATGGGTAGTCTTTCCGGACCTTACTGTTGACTAAGCCCCATGGCCTTCCTGCAATAACAAACAAAGGTTTCTGGATAAAAAAGGAGACTTTATGAATGAACTATTGTCAGTTTTTCATCCTTTAAATTTGATTGCACAATCATTCTTCGAAACATTAAAATCAGTCAAGCTTTTGATGATTTTAGCTGGCAAAAAGATGTAGTGCTACCATAGCCAAGGGCAGAATATGCCAGAAAGGCATGTAACATAATTACATAATAGTGCTTACTTTCTGGTTCAATAATTGTGATTTCTTGACAAAGATATTTATATCTTTTCTGGCATGAGTACAAATCAGAAAAATTATCCAACTAAGTGATACAATACAAACATGTCTTTTGATTGTTCAAGCAACTCTTTGGGAATTTTTCTGACATAAAAACTACTAACCATTATAAACTATTCCTACTCATTCAAAGAGGTGAATTCTGTGTCACAACAAGCCTCCAACAAGGTACTACAGGATGGGGAGATCACAAACTGAAAAATCAGTATATTGTACATCTCCAAGTCAAAGCTTAATTAGTAAACAATCCACAATTATACGTAGTAAATGATGGGAATACACCAATTGGATCCAAAAATATCAAAATCAAATGGCAATAGCACAAATGATGCCAAGATCATCCAATAGATGCACATACCTTCAACTACCAAGCCATAGTACATCATAAACAACATGTTGTTCCAAGGAGAAGAAGTTAATTGTTCCAACAACACCTAAAAGTTGCCAAAAAACTTTCAATCATAACTTTCTAATTTGAAAAAAAAAATCAACCAGAAAAGAAAAGGAAAAGGTAACTTTCAATCATTGCTCAAGTTAGGCATGAAAATTATAGGCCAGTTAACAAAAGAATTTAACTTTACCTTCTTCGCAACCGTTTTGCTGTCCTTCTTTCCCTTGAAAATAATATCCATCAATTTATGAAGGAAGTGCCCAAAAGGCCCTCCATATGCAAAGCCATAAAGCTGCAGCAAAATGGTACTCATTTTTATAGACATAATCAAACTCACAACACAGAAAGACAACTACTTCATCTTACATACAATGTACATGTTATCAATTTATTTATTCTCTTTGGAAACTGAGAAATTAACCTTTGATTCCAAGTCTCTCCAATATTTATAATTAACTGGTTCAAATCAAAGAATGTAAAGATGATGATACACCATTTCATTAAAATCCAAAGTAGGATTAGTAAGACTCAAAATTCCTTTTTTTTTTTTTTTTTTTTTTTTCCCTTTGTATCATAAGAATCATATCCAACCCAAGTGATAATATGTCAAAAACAAAACATGAATTGAAACTATTAATAGAAAGAGAAGTCAACGGACCATGATAAGAAGCAATCTTCTCAGCTGAAGCCTTTTGATCCCAGAAATCTTTTGAGCAATTAAATCGCTGCATCCAGCTAAAACCCCCGATGTTATTGCCTGAGATAACCCACAAAAACAAAAATCAAACAAAGAAACAAACTTTGATAAAATCCTACATTAAAAAACAAGAAAGCAAGTAATTTGAAAACAAGGGTTGATCATGAAAAAAAGAAATAGACATAATAAATCAAGAAAAATGTAAAAGACCTTTGTTCTAAGAGGGTGAGCTTGAAGTTGAATCAGATATTTTCTCCATGCTTCTTTAGCTATGTCAGACATGATGTGATCAACTCTCTCTCTGTCTCTCCCTCGCTCTCCTGTATCTGGGAAATAAAAATTGCGTTTTGGGATTATATAGTGATAGATAGAGTCATAGCGAGTTGACCGAGTAGTATTGTTTTCAGGACAACTGAAAATAAAGACAAGTTGGGGTTAGGTGGTGCATTTGCAGAGAAACTAAAGACCAAAGACCAACACCAACCAAACACTTTCACCTTTTTCGGGCAAAAGTGAAAGTGATTTTTTTTTTTTTTTTGCCCTAATGCGTTCACTAGCCTTTCTTTCTTTTCTTTTTTTTTTTTCTCCTTCTTCTTCTTCTTTTTTTTTTTTTTTAAATTACACCAAATACACTTTTTTTTTTTTAATTTTTTTTAAAAAATACCCTTTTATTTTGTTAATTTTTCAAAAATACTTTTTTTTATACTTATAATATACTCGTGATATACTTATAATATATTTTTAAAAATGAGACATTTTTAAAATATAAAATTTAATAAGTATATTTTTGAAGAAAGAAAAAGCATTTATAAAAATATTTTTTTTTTTGGGGCATTTGTGTACAAAACCTTTTTTTTTCCCCAAAGTAAATAACTAGTTGATATTAATAATCAGGCCCAAGGCCTATAACAGACAAATATTAAAAATACATTCAAAATTGATCCAAAGAAATAAGAAAAATTGTCTGATTGACAATAAATTCCACACTCAACCTACTTAATATAGGGTTAAACAACAAGGCCCACAAGCATTTAATATAATGAAAATTACAAAAGAATCCTTGAAAAGCCTCCCTCTCCAGCCCCAACAGTCTCTTCCTTCCTCCTCCTCCTTACTATCATTCACCGCTAGATCTAGAAAAAAATGTGGAAGACCAAAAAAAATCGAAATCCATCGAAACTTCAACAAAAAGCCAGATCATGAAGAAGACAACAAAAGCCCCAAAACTATGAAACCCACACTGAGTGAGAGATGGAATCACAAAAAGATAGGCAGATATCCTGTTATTACAAATTAAAACTAAAACTAAAACAAAGAAAAAAGGAAAAAGTGGGGTTTTCTCTTCGATGGCCAGAGCCGCCAGAGAGATCCCCACTGATAATCTTTCTCTGTCTACTTTCTTTCATATTTAATTTCTTTCATAAAACTTTGCCTTGTTTAGTCATATAATATGTTTTTTTTTTTTTACTTTTTCTAGTTTACTTTTTCATTTCCTAATTTTTCATATTTTTATTTTTTAAAGTGAAAATTAGAAAATAAGTTAAAATTTATTTCTATTTAAAACTTTCTCCATTTCCATTTTTATTTCTAATTTTTTAATATTAAATATATAATAATTATTTTTCATAATGATTTATTTTAAAGGAGAGTGAAAAATATTATAAAATAATTTTTCATAATATAGTGTAATTTAGGAAAACTTTGAAAAATTGTTTTCAAATTTTCCATTTATAAAATTTTGATAACTAAATACTAAATTACAGTTTTTTATTTTTTTGAAATAATTTTCTAGAAAACAGGCTTTGTTTTACACAATTAAATAAAGCTCTATTTTTTTTAAGATAAATTTTTAAATTTTAATACAATATAAGAGAAATTTTTTTTTAGTATGAGAGGGAAAATCGAACATAGGTATATTACACAAACCGTATATGCATTTAACATTGGTTAATTGTTGTGCAAATAAGAGAAAATTAGATTATTTTACACATATCTAAATAAATCCCATTCTACTTATATCCAAACCACATAGACACACACACACACACACATGGAGTTTGTATAAAGAATGGTAGCTCAAATAAGTAATAAGAATTAGTAAAATTATAATTTCAAAATAATAAAAATAAAATATTGAATTTCTTGATTTTTTCAATTCTCAATATTGAATTCTTTGTAACTATTACAATTTTTTTTATCACAATTTTTTGTATATAAAAAAAAAAATTATAAAGTAGGAATGCTAGAAATTTTCTAAATAAAGAATTTTTTTTTTATTATATAGTTTAGTTGGTGAGTGTGAACTCTAATTGTGCCTAATAATGAGATAATTTAGTGTATACTATAATTCAGTTAGTCTTTCCATATAAATGAAGATTTTGAACTTGAATCTCCATTTTTTCTTAATTTTGATTTTTAATTAAGATTTGAATTCAAAATCTTATTATTTTAAAATCGGCTTTGGATGCATTTGAGATTGTTATTAGGAGTTAAAAAAAGAGAAAATTTCAAAAATAACCAAGAAAATTAAAAAAATTTCATTATTATTGTGTTTATGAAAAAATTTCACAAATATCGTGTAAACTTTAAAAAATAATATTTTTACGGTCCTAGAATTCGTCTCTCTCCACTATTTCTACTGTTGAGTATGTGTTGATATTAAGGACGCGTAAAGCGCAAGACAAGGATGCGTGTCCCACTTCTAGTGGCTAGTCTTTACTCTCTCACTTGAATGTCGACTCAAAACTCAAAAGTAATTAATGTTACAGTAGTCCTCTCATTATCATTGGTTGTAACTCTTTTAAAATGAAAGTTTTTTTTTTCACGTGGGCCATCCTCTATTACGCTATCAAATGGTTGCCACGTTGCTACTTACACATAATATTAGCAGCTCTTGTCTACTGGCTTGTAATTTTCCTAAATAATAATATTTTAAATACTCAAAATAATATTATAGATTATGCAATAAATCATAGTTTTTTTCTTTAATAATTCTTATTAAATTCATAAAAATTTTCACTATACTAATATTTTCTTACCATTTTTATTGATATGATTTGAGTATTTATTTTTCTAAATCTTGATCAATTAATTGCTTTTATAATTATAATACTTATGCA